>BMAU01003548.1:1012500-1015359 GCA_019973935.1 Trichonephila clavipes
ACACACACACACAAATTATCAAGATAAGTGTTAATAAGAGCCCATGGGGGTCACTGATAATTATCAAACACACACACACACACACACACAAATTATCAAGATAAGTGTTAATAAGAGCCCATGGGGGTCACTGATAATTATCAAACACACACACACACACACAAATTATCAAGATAAGTGTTAATAAGAGCCCATGGGGGTCACTGATAATTATCAAACTCACACACACACACACACACACACAAATTATCAAGATAAGTGTTAATAAGAGCCCATGGGGGTCACTGATAATTATCAAACTCACACACACACACACACACACACACAAATTATCAAGATAAGTGTTAATAAGAGCCCATGGGGGTCACTGATAATTATCAAACTCACACACACACACACACACACACAAATTATCAAGATAAGTGTTAATAAGAGCCCATGGGGGTCACTGATAATTATCAAACTCAAACACACACACACACACACACACAAATTATCAAGATAAGTGTTAATAAGAGCCCATGGGGGTCACTGATAATTATCAAACTCACACACACACACACACACACAAATTATCAAGATAAGTGTTAATAAGAGCCCATGGGGGTCACTGATAATTATCAAACTCACACACACACACACACACACACAAATTATCAAGATAAGTGTTAATAAGAGCCCATGGGGGTCACTGATAATTATCAAACTCACACACACACACACACACAAATTATCAAGATAAGTGTTAATAAGAGCCCATGGGGGTCACTGATAATTATCAAAACTCACACACACACACACAAATTATCAAGATAAGTGTTAATAAGAGCCCATGGGGGTCACTGATAATTATCAAACTCACACACACACACACACACAAATTATCAAGATAAGTGTTAATAAGAGCCCATGGGGGTCACTGATAATTATCAAACTCACACACACACACACACACACACAAATTATCAAGATAAGTGTTAATAAGAGCCCATGGGGGTCACTGATAATTATCAAACTCACACACACACACACACAAATTATCAAGATAAGTGTTAATAAGAGCCCATGGGGGTCACTGATAATTATCAAACTCACACACACACACACACAAATTATCAAGATAAGTGTTAATAAGAGCCCATGGGGGTCACTGATAATTATCAAACTCACACACACACACACACACACACACAAATTATCAAGATAAGTGTTAATAAGAGCCCATGGGGGTCACTGATAATTATCAAAAACACACACACACACACACACAAATTATCAAGATAAGTGTTAATAAGAGCCCATGGGGGTCACTGATAATTATCAAAAACACACACACACACACACACAAATTATCAAGATAAGTGTTAATAAGAGCCCATGGGGGTCACTGATAATTATCAAACTCACACACACACACACACACACACACAAATTATCAAGATAAGTGTTAATAAGAGCCCATGGGGGTCACTGATAATTATCAAACTCACACACACACACACACACACACACAAATTATCAAGATAAGTGTTAATAAGAGCCCATGGGGGTCACTGATAATTATCAAACTCACACACACACACACACACACAAATTATCAAGATAAGTGTTAATAAGAGCCCATGGGGGTCACTGATAATTATCAAACTCACACACACACACACACACACAAATTATCAAGATAAGTGTTAATAAGAGCCCATGGGGGTCACTGATAATTATCAAACACACACACACACACACACACAAATTATCAAGATAAGTGTTAATAAGAGCCCATGGGGGTCACTGATAATTATCAAACTCACACACACACACACACACACAAATTATCAAGATAAGTGTTAATAAGAGCCCATGGGGGTCACTGATAATTATCAAACTCACACACACACACACACACACAAATTATCAAGATAAGTGTTAATAAGAGCCCATGGGGTCACTGATAATTATCAAACTCACACACACACACACACACACACACACAAATTATCAAGATAAGTGTTAATAAGAGCCCATGGGGGTCACTGATAATTATCAAACTCACACACACACACACACACACACAAATTATCAAGATAAGTGTTAATAAGAGCCCATGGGGGTCACTGATAATTATCAAACTCACACACACACACACACACACACACAAATTATCAAGATAAGTGTTAATAAGAGCCCATGGGGGTCACTGATAATTATCAAACTCACACACACACACACACACACACAAATTATCAAGATAAGTGTTAATAAGAGCCCATGGGGGTCACTGATAATTATCAAACTCACACACACACACACACACACAAATTATCAAGATAAGTGTTAATAAGAGCCCATGGGGTCACTGATAATTATCAAACTCACACACACACACACAAATTATCAAGATAAGTGTTAATAAGAGCCCATGGGGGTCACTGATAATATCAAACTCAAACACACACACACACACACACACACAAATTATCAAGATAAGTGTTAATAAGAGCCCATGGGGGTCACTGATAATTATCAAAACACACACACACACACACACACAAATTATCAAGATAAGTGTTAATAAGAGCCCATGGGGGTCACTGATAATTATCAAACTCACACACACACACACACACACACACAAATTATCAAGATAAGTGTTAATAAGAGCCCATGGGGGTCACTGATAATTATCAAACACACACACACACACACACAAATTATCAAGATAAGTGTTAATAAGAGCCCATGGGGGTCACTGATAATTATCAAACTCACACACACACAAATTATCAAGATAAGTGTTAATAAGAGCCCATAAGAGGGGGTCACTGATAATTATCAAACTCACACACACACACAAATTATCAA
>BMAU01003549.1:0-245000 GCA_019973935.1 Trichonephila clavipes
AATTGACTTTCATTAATGGCAAGATGCTTGTTTCTCTTCGCAAAAGCTTTGTGAGTAAAGAAACTTTGTTAAATTATTTTTTGAAAGATACTTTCTTATGTAATTGTTCTAGTATTTTTTCTACTGCTTTTCTTACATAATTATTTTGTGATTTTTCTGCATTAAGAGTTTGGGAGAGTTTGTTACATAATAGTAGTGATTGGTTTTATCATGCTCTCTGAGTTATACTTTCTCTGAAGCTTTGTTTATTTTATTTGGTTTTCCTACCGAGTTGCAAAGGGGGAAGGTTGGCGCCTTCAAACTAGTTTAACCCCACTTATTCGGATCCTAAGTCCGAAATTGCTTTCTGACTCGCTAGGTTCTTTTTTTTTTTTTTTTTTTTTTTTGTAGTTCTTTTATTTCTCTATAATTTTGTTCTTCATGTTTAGCTTTCATATTTTTATTACGTAATGTCTTGTTATGTTCTTTATCTATTATTTCTTGTTTTTGATAAATAATACATATTTCTTTTATATATATTTTATGCATTTATTTGGCTGCTTTGCGCCTATCTATGTATAAATCTATTTTCTAATGAGTTTTTTCAGTTTTGTATGTAGTCAATATAGAGTATGTTTGTTTATAGCGAATTTTGAAATCGCCATTAGATTCAAAAATCTTTGTCTATGAATGTTTTTTTTTATTAAGTTTTATTTGGCTTTGTTCTTTTTCCTTTGTGTGTTCTTCTTTTTTTTATATAAAATATTATGCCAACTTCTGATTTTGTGCCTATAAAGTAATTGTGGATATATTATCTATGAGTGGATTAGATTTTTGGAATTATTGCTCATTATTTCACTTTATATTAATGTGATTGTAAAAAACTTTTGCTAGTGATATTTTATTTGGGTCCTTTCATTATACCTTTAATTTTTAAAATAACTATGAATTTGAAAAATAACAAGTTTTAAGCGACTGGCAATTTGTTATACCAGGGTATGACATTGCTCGGTGTGGTACCCACCCAGTATAATGGTATCTGTACCCATCGTCATCCATTTACCATTTTATGAGACCTTATGTAGAAATTTTGTATATATTTGGGTATGGCTTTAGTTTGTTGTTGTGATGGGCACAAAGGTTCTGAGTTGGCATATAAAAAAACTATAAATTTTTTAAATAATACAAAAAAATGTGTGAATTGTTTTGATAATCAGAATTTTTTGCTTTCCCTTCTGTATCTAAACACTGTCGTTTTAGATTTTTTAAAACTCGAATTTTTTGGAACTCTAAATATAAGAATTTATCTCGTACAACAAAACGAAATATTCATTTTTCCGATAGTATAGATGAAAATCAAAGAGATAATGATTTTGGTAACATATTAGAAACTCGGTTTTTTCAGAGATATTCATGCTTTAAAACTAAAATTTAGATCTTGCACTGATAAAAGATGCAAGGCGTGATGGATGATGAGTGGGGAACAGTTGGATATGGATGCAGGTTATATATTTTGTAAGACTTTTTAACTGTGTTTACAAAATGACATGCAACATATGTAAAATTTGTTTACATAGGTCAGACCTCTAACACTATCAATATTAGATTGAACCAGCATAGGTCTGATACAAGGAAATTTGATTGCAACAAAAACCAGGCTAAGATTGAGATATAGGACACTTTCATAAACATGGATTCAATAACATAACTGTACATATACTTAGAATAGTGCCAAATATTAAACAAAGATTATGGTTCGAAAAACTTTTATAGATTCATTTAGATCATATTATCCTTATGGTTTGAATGTTATATGGAAGGGTGAAAGTGCCTTATTAACTTTTAAACAAAATCCGAGAATTCATTATATCTTCCGAATTTTAATAAATTTATTGATAATAGTAATAATATTCGTTTAGCGAGAATTTCAAAAGCTAAACGCAGAAAAAAAAAGAGTTACTAGAGACATGTCAACCCTCAAGAATTCTATGTTAGAATTAGCTGCTAAATTTGATGATAACTACAACACAGGCTTAATTAAATCGTTTATGTTTGGCTTGAATAAAACTGAAATTAAAACTATGACAGATATTTTAAGCAGATATAAATTTCGAGATTCTCATGGTATGCATATGATTCGAGACCTTAATAACTATTTAGTACAAAAAAATGAATATTAAATTAGATGCAAGTGAAAATTACTCTACAGAATATTGTACATTATTATTTATGAATAAATCCTTTAACAAAATTAATTTTTCAAGTATATTTCAAAAATATCAATCCTTTTTTTCCTATTAAAAATATTATTATTAAAAAGGCTTTCAAATACAACAAGAAATTTGGTAGATTTATATTTAATTATAATCAAATCTCGGAGCTCCTAAGTTCTGAATCATGTAGATGCAATCTATATCGAGACTATATTGATGATTATCATCAGCACGTTGTCACAGGAGACCTTAGCATCGTGAAAGATGATTTGTTAAGAAATTTTATGGAAAAGGGTACCGGTTTTAGACTTATGATCACAAAAATAAATCTAATGTTATGAAACAAATCATAAAAAAGATTTAGATAAATTTTTACCTTAAAATGGCAATTAAATACGGAATGCCGATTGAAGCATTCAATCAATTTAGATCTTATGTGGCAACAGAAATTGGGAATTAGATTTTACTGTTGAAAATGAAATTATGTATAAAGATCTTAAATCATCAATAGTAAATATCCCAAATGACTTCGTTATTACATATGTTGATAAAGTCTCTGCTAATTATGCCATAATTTGTAAATATTTTTACAGTAAAATATTAAGTAACCACATTTTAAATAATAATTCATTTCAAAAAATCAATTCACAATAATAGAGAAGATGATAATCGTCTTTTAGCTTTGAACAAAAGACTGAATATTCATCTAAATAATATTAAATATCCAAGTATTTTTTTAACACCAAAATTTCATAAAAGCCCTATAAAATTCCGTAGTATCACTAATGGATACAATACATATATCACGAAGTCTGGGAAAATCTTGCAATCTTCTTCAAAATCTAATTGATAATTTACAAAACACGGCAATTATTAAAAATAGCTTAGAGATTGCTAGAGTTACTAAGGATATGTTGATTTTTCTATGCATGGTTTTGATTTCGAGGACCTTTTAATTCTATAGATATTGACGATATGATTAAGGTTCTTCAGTTAATTTATGATAAATATGAATTATATACTTCAATGAAAAAGATAAATTTGATATTCTTGTTAACCTCATTTTAAAAAGAAAATTTCATTATATTTGATCATAATCTTTATAAACAGATCAAAGGATTACCTCAGGGTGGTCCAGCTAGTAATTGTTTAGCGAACCTATATTTACATTTTTTGAAATAGATCATGTTATAAATGATTCTTACTTAATTTATCGTTATATAGATGATATAATAATTTTTGGTAAAAATAGTGAATACAAACCAAATATTACATTCTACCCTGATTATCTCAAGCTCCTTAAAACTAACTTCAACTCTAATAGGGTGGAATTCTTGGATTTAGACTTGCATCTTATTAACAATAATGTAGTCAGTAACATTTTTGACAAAAAGAGATTCGTTTAAGTTCCATATAATTAAAATTCCTCTATGGAACAGTAATTTTCATATATCAATTTACAGAAATATCATTTTGAATTTTTTATTTAGAAATGATAACTTAACTACCCACAAAATAGATAAATACAATAATATAAAAGTTTTTTCAATGTTGTTTAGATCATGAATACCCTTTTAATTTCTTGAGATCTTATATTCATCACAAATACATTAACCGTCTTGCTACTTGAATTCCAAATCCACCACACAACAATAGGTTTTCAAAGTCAGCATGTTAGTGGTCTTGCTGTGAAGATTATATCATAACACTCATATCACAGTTTACATTTTTTTTCCACACACATCTTAAACATCTTACACATTTTTGACAACCAACCAAATTAGAGCCTAGCAAATTTACATTTTTGACAATCAACCAATTCAAATTTTACCATATTTGATTGTCGTCATTCTATACTTGTCTTTGCTGGCTAGTTTAAAAGTCAGCTCAAAAGATGTTTGATGTTTTTTCGAATTTTTTAACTTGGTGAATAATTGACTTTCATTAATGGCAAGATGCTTGTTTCTCTTCGTAAAAGCTTTGTGAGTAAAGAAACTTTGTTAAATTATTTTTTGAAAGATACTTTTCTTATGTAATTGTTCTAGTATTTTTCTACTTTTCTTACATAATTATTTTGTGATTTTTCTGCATTAAGAGTTTGGGGAGAGTTTGTTACATAATAGTAGTGATTGGTTTTATCATGCTCTCTGAGTTATACTTTCTCTGAAGCTTTGTTTATTTTATTTGGTTTTCCTACCGAGTTGCAAAGGGGAAGGTTGGCGCCTTCAAACTAGTTTAACCCCACTTATTTCGATCCTAAGTCCGAAATTGCTTTCTGACTCGCTAGGTTCTTCTTTTTTTTTTGTAGTTCATTTTTATTTCTCTATAATTTTTGTTCTTCATGTTTAGCTTTCATATTTTTTTATTACGTAATGTCTTGTTATGTTCTTTATCTATTATTTCTTGTTTTTGATAAATAATACATATTTCTTTTATATATATTTTATGCATTTATTTGGCTGCTTTTGCGCCTATCTATGTATAAATCTATTTTCTAATGAGTTTTTCAGTTTTGTATGTAGTCAATATAGAGTATGTTTGCTTATAGCAAATTTTGAAATCGCCATTAGATTCAAAATCTTGTCTATGAATGTTTTTTTTATTAAGTTTTATTTGGCTTTGTTCTTTTTTCCTTGTGTGTTCTTCTTGTTTATATAAAAATATTATGCCAACTTCTGATTTTGTGCCTATAAAGTAATTGTGGATATATTATCTATGAGTGGATTAGATTTTTTGGAATTATTGCTCATTATTTCACTTTATATTAATGTGATTGTAAAAAACTTTTGCTAGTGATATTTTATTTGGGTCCTTTCATTATACCCTTTAATTTTTAAAATAACTATGAATTTGAAAAATAACAAGTTTTAAGCGACTGGCAATTTGTTATACCAGGGTATGACATTGCTCGGTGGTACAGTATAATGGTATCTGTACCATCGTCATCCATTTACCATTTTATGAGAACTTATATAGAAATTTTGTATATATTTGGGTATGGCTTTAGTTAGTTGTTGTGATGGGCACAAAGGTTCTGAGTTGGCATATAAAAACTATAAATTTTTTAAATAATACAAAAAAATGTGTGAATTGTTTTGATAATCAGAATTTTTTTGCTTTCCCTTCTGTATCTAAACACTGTCGTTTTAGATTTTTAAAACTCGAATTTTTGAACTCTAAATATAAGAATTTATCTCGTACAACAAAACGAAATATTCATTTTTCCGATAGTATAGATGAAAATCAAAGAGATAATGATTTTGGTAACATATTAGAAACTCGGTTTTTCAGAGATATTCATGCTTTAAAACTAAAATTTAGATCTTGCACTGATAAAAGATGCAAGGCGTGTGGCATGATGAGTGGGGAACAGTTGGATATGGATGCAGGTTATATATTTTGTAAGACTTTAACTGTGTTTACAAAATGACATGCAACATATGTAAATTTGTTACATAGGTCAGACCTCTAACACTATCAATATTAGATTGAACCAGCATAGGTCTGATACAAGGAAATTTGATTGCAACAAAAACCAGCTAAGATTGAGATAGACACTTTCATAAACATGGATTCAATAACATAACTGTACATATACTTAGAATAGTGCCAAATATTAAACAAAGATTATGGTTCGAAAACTTTTTATAGATTCATTTAGATCATATTATCCTTATGGTTTGAATGTTATATGGAAGGGTGAAAGTGCCTTATTAACTTTTAAACAAAAATCCGAGAATTCATTATATCTTCCGAATTTTAATAAATTTATTGATAATAGTAATAATATTCGTTTAGCGAGAATTTCAAAAGCTAAACGCAGAAAAAAGAGTTACTAGAGACATGTCAACCCTCAAGAATTCTATGTTAGAATTAGCTGCTAAATTTGATGATAACTACAACACAGGCTTAATTAAATCGTTTATGTTTGGCTTGAATAAAAACTGAAATTAAAACTATGACAGATATTTTAAGCAGATATAAATTTCGGAGATTCTCATGGTATGCATATGATTCGAGACCTTAATAACTATTTAGTACAAAAAAATGAATATTAAATTAGATGCAAGTGAAAATTACTCTACAGAATATTGTACATTATTATTTATGAATAAATCCTTTAACAAAATTAATTTTTCAAGTATATTTCAAAAAAATATCAATCCTTTTTTCCTATTAAAAATATTATTATTAAAAAGGCTTTCAAATACAACAAGAAATTTGGTAGATTTATATTTAATTATAATCAAATCTCGGAGCTCCTAAGTTCTGAATCATGTAGATGCAATCTATATCGAGACTATATTGATGATTATCATCAGCACGTTGTCACAGGAGACCTTAGCATCGTGAAAGATGATTTGTTAAGAAATTTTATGGAAAAGGGTACCGGTTTTAGACTTATGATCACAAAAAATAAATCTAATGTTATGAAACAAATCATAAAAGATTTAGATAAATTTTACCTTAAAATGGCAATTAAATACGGAATGCCGATTGAAGCATTCAATCAATTTAGATCTTATGTGGCAACAGAAATTCGGGAATTAGATTTTACTGTTGAAAATGAAATTATGTATAAAGATCTTAAATCATCAATAGTAAATATCCAAAATGACTTCGTTATTACATATGTTGATAAAGTCTCTGCTAATTATGCCATAATTTGTAAATATTTTTACAGTAAAATATTAAGTAACCACATTTTAAATAATAATTCATTTCAAAATCAATTCACAATAATAGAGAAGATGATAATCGTCTTTTAGCTTTGAACAAAAAAGACTGAATATTCATCTAAATAATATTAAATATCCAAGTATTTTTTTAACACCAAAATTTCATAAAAGCCCTATAAAATTCCGTAGTATCACTAATGGATACAATACATATATCACGAAATCTGGGAAAATCTTGCAATCTCTTCTTCAAAATCTAATTGATAATTTACAAAACACGGCAATTATTAAAAATAGCTTAGAGATTGCTAGAGTTACTAAGGATATGTTGATTTTTTCTATGCATGGTTTTGATTTCGAGGACCTTTTTAATTCTATAGATATTGACGATATGATTAAGGTTCTTCAGTTAATTTATGATAAATATGAATTATATACTTCAATGAAAAAAGATAAATTTGATATTCTTGTTAACCTCATTTTAAAAGAAAATTTCATTATATTTGATCATAATCTTTATAAACAGATCAAAGGATTACCTCAGGGTGGTCCAGCTAGTAATTGTTTAGCGAACCTATATTTACATTTTTTTGAAATAGATCATGTTATAAATGATTCTTACTTAATTTATCGTTATATAGATGATATAATAATTTTTGGTAAAAATAGTGAATACAAAACCAAATATTACATTCTACCCTGATTATCTCAAGCTCCTTAAAACTAACTTCAACTCTAATAGGTGGAATTCTTGGATTTAGACTTGCATCTTATTAACAATAATGTAGTCAGTAACATTTTTGTCAAAAAGAGATTCGTTTAAGTTCCATATAATTAAAATTCCTGTATGGAACAGTAATTTTCATATATCAATTTACAGAAATATCATTTTGAATTTTTTATTTAGAAATGATAACTTAACTACCCACAAAATAGATAAATACAATAATATAAAAAAAAGTTTTTTCAATGTTGTTTAGATCATGAATACCCTTTTAATTTCTTGAGATCTTATATTCATCACAAATACATTAACCGTCTTGCTACTTCGAATTCCAAATCCACCACACAACAATAGGTTTTCAAAGTCAGCATGTTAGTGGTCTTGCTGTGAAGATTATATCATAACACTCATATCACAGTTTACATTTTTTCCACACACATCTTAAACATCTTACACATTTTTGACAACCAACCAAATTAGAGCCTAGCAAATTTACATTTTTGACAATCAACCAATTCAAATTTTACCATATTTGATTGTCGTCATTCTATACTTGTCTTTGCTGGCTAGTTTAAAAGTCAGCTCAAAAGATGTTTGATGTTTGTTTTTTTCGAATTTTTAACTTGGTGAATAATTGACTTTCATTAATGGCAAGATGCTTGTTTCTCTTCGTAAAAGCTTTGTGAGTAAAGAAATTTTGTTAAATTATTTTTTGAAAGATACTTTTCTTATGTAATTTTTCTAGTATTTTTCTACTTTTCTTACATAATTATTTTGTGATTTTTCTGCATTAAGAGTTTGGGAGAGTTTGTTACATAATAGTAGTGATTGGTTTTATCATGCTCTCTGAGTTATACTTTCTCTGAAGCTTTGTTTATTTTATTTGGTTTTCCTACCGAGTTGCAAAGGGGGAAGGTTGGCGCCTTCAAACTAGTTTAACCCCACTTATTCGGTCCTAAGTCCGAAATTGCTTTCTGACTCGCTAGGTTCTTCTTTTTTGTAGTTCTTTTATTTCTCTATAATTTTGTTCTTCATGTTTAGCTTTCATATTTTTATTACGTAATGTCTTGTTATGTTCTTTATCTATTATTTCTTGTTTTGATAAAAAAAACAAAATTTCTTTTATATATATATATATATATATATATATATATATATATATATATATATATATATATATATAGTATAATAAAATAAAAGTGAAGAATAACTAGAACCCACAGGACTAAAGAAGAAAGAAATTGGAATTCAGCAAACTCAACAAAATTAGATACAAAAAGTCATAGGACTAAACTGGAGACCTATTATGATTTATAAAGCTGTCGCTGAATTAGGCCAGCGAATTCGGGTTAGCAATGCTTTATGGATCCACCTTCTCCGTACAGCAGAAATTTTCGACATAATAGGAAGAAAAAAAACCCAAGTTGAAAAGTTAAGCCTAATGCAGCACGTGGTTGTGAACCTAACAAAATCGTAAAAAGAAATTGAGAAAAGAGAGCAGTAATGAATCTATCAATATATATATATATATATATATATATATATATGACAGGCCCCAGGCCTGCTGGTAAAATGAGGAGGGCATCATCTTCACAATATTCCTTTATTACGCTTTCATCATGTATAATCTAACATGGCGGACCTTTTGCCGCGCAATCGGGTGTTATCAAAACAAACTCTCTGCGAGGAGACACCAGCCAAGTCCTTTCTAGTATGCGTTCGCCTTCGTCAGCGCTCGTTGCACCTTTTAACAGGCTTGTTTACTCATAAATCCTTACGCGATGGTAAAGAGTTCGCTCTATTTTCATTTATTACTTCCTTAATTTTGAACCTAAACTTTTCAAACCTGACAAATTTCCTCCCCCCCCTCCGCTGAAGTCTGGCACAGCCAGATTGGCCAATTCTGACTGGCAAGTCCCCAGGGAAAAAATTATATTTCAATTATATCAAATTCCCCAAATGAAATAAAAATCTAGAAGATATAATAATTGTGTAAAAGAGTGGGCTGGTGAATCATAACATGTACAAAAAAATAGCAATAATGAATAACAAGTATCAAAAATTTGGTATAAAACTTTGTGTTACATAGAATTGTTTTCTGAAAAATATCACACATCTAATACTTCCACTATGACTATAATAATAATGAGGTTAAGAAAATAATAGATAAAGATAATTCACATTAGACATTCAAAAATATAGTAGTGCTAAACAACATAACATAAGATCAAGTGAAATTCTCACTAAATGTGCACCAATAGTAAACAATGTTAATAAAGTGATAAATGTTGAAAAGTTACAAGCCCTTCAAAATGGTATTGAATGTTGGAATAATGAGTACATAAATACATAGAAAGAATAGGTATAGAGTAAATAACATGATTTTAGGAATAATGGTAAAGTAAATACATAAAAAAGGACATATATGGAGTAACTACAGCAACATGATTTTAGGAATAATGGTAAAGTAAGTACATACAAAGAATAGATATAAAATAAGTAATAGCAAAATGAGTTTAGGAGTAATGGTAAAGTAAATACATAAAAAAGGACATATATGGAGAGTAACTAACAGCAACATGATTTTAGGAGCTCCCAAAAAAGAAAAGATTACATAACTATAACACAGAAATTTATCAAAATAAACACGACATCAACATTATATCAAAATATCACTAGAAATATAAAATGCAAAGAAAAATAAGGGTATTTCAGATATATCAAGTACAGGTAAAAGTTCAATCAATGTAATGTAATGTTTCACACAGCCCTGTCTTGGAAAAATCATAGTTCAATGTTCATCATCCAATTATTGTTTATTTCACAATTCTTTTGTTTATTATTATTAGAATCTCTACTCAATCAACTCATTTCAAAAACATACAACCATAATAAAATCTTCATAACATCACTTACTATATTTTAACTTTCAGAATATACTTATCACAAATAATCACAATGAAATTATTATAACACGATGTATCGTAAAATGACCTCATCACAATGTTTTCATACAGTCCATAATTCAGTTATTTTTTTTTTTAAAAATAGTCTTCAATAATGTGTTCATTATGAATAAAGATACAATACAAATTTAATTACATTAAATTTTGATTTTCATAATGTAAACAAGTCTTAAATTCAAATTTTAAACTCAACTTTTATTATTATTATTTTTTTAAATAACAATGCACTTCTTTTAAAATTACAATGCACTTCTTCTCCCCCCCAATGTTTGAGAAAACAAACTCTATAACAAATATAAATAAGAATTTAGCATAATTGAAATTGGATTTTGAATGAAAAGGTTTTAATCTTGTAGAATGAACAATATCTGTTAATTTTCCTGTATATTGATTTGGTTTATCTATTTCATAAGTAACATTTGAGAGTTTTCTGACAACTTTAAAAGGACCATTATAAGGAGATTGAAGTTTACTTGAATTAGGGTATGAGAAATTTTGATATAAGACTAAATCTCCAACTTTAAATTTTGCATCAACATAATGTTTATCATACCTTTGTTTATTTATCTTATGATGCTTAATTGTTCTGTTTACTGCAATTTGTCTAGCTTGTTGTATAGGTGGATAGTTTAATTTTACTTGATTAGGTAATGGCGAATCATATGGCAAAGTTCCAAACATTAAATATGCAGGTGGAAAGCCAGTAACATCATGTGGCGAGTTATTGTATTCATATGTAACTTGTTCTAATAATTTTGTCCAAGGAGTTTTTGTAGTTGAATTGACTTTACATCTTAATTTTGCTACTAATGTCTGATCAACTCTTTCATTCTTTCCATTGCATTGTGGTCTATTTGCTGAAGTTAGTAATTGTCTAATATTATGATGTTTTTAAGAATTTCTTAAATTTAGATGAAGTGAATGCAGCATTTCTATCACTTAAAAGTTGTTTTGGGCATTGAATTGAAAAAATTTGTTTTAAGCAATTTGTATAAGTTTCAGAAGTGACACTTTTGGATGGAAATGCCCAAGCATATCTGGTAGCATGATCCAGAACAATATGCAGGTATTTCTTTTTTGTGAATTATGATAATTAAATCCTCCTACAGTGTCTAGTGAAATCATTTCAAATGGTTCTTCTGCTACAGGAACTTCTTGCAATAATCCATACTTTTTTTGTGTAGACTTTTTATTCATTTGACATGTTTCACAACATTTAACAAAATTTGAAATGTCTAATATAATGTCTTTCCAGTAGTAAATTGGGGAAATTAATTTTAACATCTTTTTACACCTGGGTGACCAAATTGTTCATGTGCAGTTGTAATTAATTTTCTCTCAAAGATAACGGTACTACAATTTTAATTAAATTCTTTTTCTTAACTGTTAATACATCATTAATTTTTATATATTTTGGATCATTAATGTTCTCTGAATTTTGGTATTTAATAATTTCATCAGTATTTAAAAAATGACAAATGGGTGATAGATAATGGCATACAGGGTTCCTCGACAACATGTCTGCTTCAACATTTAATTTACCTTTATATAAACTATCGAATATTCATACTGAGAAAGTTTTAAACTCCACCGAAATAAACGTCCAGTTAAATGTTTTACACTTTTAAGCCATTGTAAAGCAGCATGATCAGTATGTATTGTGAATTTGGATCCATGTAGGTAACAGTGGAATTTATCTAAGGCATCTATAATTGCTAAACACTCTTTTTCTGAAATTGTATAATTTTTTTCATGTTTAAGTAATTGTCTCGAGTGATAAGCTATGGGGTAAAGTGTTCCATCTGGGTTTTGTTATTTCAAGACTATGCCTATTGAATCCTGACTTGCGTCACAAAACACATGACATGGATATTGTGAGTTGTATAATTTAAGTATAGGTTTTGATATTAAACAATTCTTTAACTTTTGATAAGCTTCTTGACATTCATGTGACCAATTTCAAATTGCATCTTTTTTAAGTAATTTATTTAATGGTACTCTAAGTTTTGCATAATCTTTAATAAATTTTTGATAAACATTGATGGAACCAAGAAATCTTTGGAGTTCTTTCACATCTTTAGGTGGTGCTAATTTTCTTATTGTTTCAATATTTGGTTTACTTGGGGAATAATGACCTTGTGTTATTTCATATCCTAAAAATTTTATTTTTTCCTGTGCAAACTGACATTTTGATTTTTTAAGTTTAATGTTTTCTTTTTTACAAATTTGAAATATTGTATATAAATGAGTTAAATGCTCTTCCCAAGATTGTGAGAAAATTATTATATCATCAAAATAGTTTAAAGCAAAAGTTAACTGATATTTTTGTAAAATTTGTCTTATAGTTCTTTGGAAAACAGCTGGTGAATTTTTCCAGCCAAATGGAAGTCTTAACCATTCATAGAGTCCAAAATTAGTTGTGAAAGCCAGCTTCTCTGCGTCTTTTTCATGAATTTTAATGTGCCAATAACCACTTGTTAAGTCGAGCGTAGAGAAAATTTAGCATGAGTTAAATTATCAATTACAAAGTCTATCAGAGGTACAGGGGTGGAATCTTTTTCGTGTGATTTCATTTAGTTTTCTATAATCGATACATAATCTTGATCTTTTCCCTTCATCCTTTTTGTATGCTAAAGTTACAGGGGCAGCATATGAGCTATGGGAGGGTCTAATAAAACCTGCTTTTAACAATTCTTCTATCTGTGTTTGTATTTCTTTAGATTCTTGTTGACTGTTTCTATAAGGGCGTAAACTTATAGGAAGGTCTGAGATTAAATGAATTCTTTGTGGCTCTAAATTGATACAACCTACATCATACTTATTTTGTGAAAATATGGTTTGAAATTTGTCAAGAAGTTGGATTAAATCTCCCCATTGCTCACTAGTCTGTTTTGGTACTGTGTCCTCAACAACCATGGCTGGGTTAAACAATCTTTTCAGATCAGCTTCAGGGCTGTCTGGTACTTGATCTAAACCTTTATTATTCTTAACGTTAATATTATCTTCATTATTTGCATTATAGTAGTTTATATCTTGATCATTATTAAGAGTTTTACAATATGTCCCATGATATGTTCTCAACTCACCAACACACTTATTTACATATTTAATATTACTTAAATTTTTACCACATTGAAAAATACACATGTTACGAATACTAATGTCAAGCTTAAATAAATGTAAATATTTAAGTCCTAAAATAATATAAGGCAATTTAGTATCAATTACAAACAAATCTATTTGCTTAGATATACATCCAATATTCATATAAACTTTAATTATACCTTTGGGTTGAATAGTCCCACAAGTTTGATTTATTTTTACATTACTATTTTTTATAATTTTAATATTTTTTAATTGTTTAGATAAATTTATTGGAATTAATGACACATTGCTTCCTGTGCAATTAGAGTACAAAAGTGCTTGGAACATACCATTGAATCAATAATTAGTTGTCATCCTTGCCTCTGGTTCTTTTCGTCATTTCTGGGCGAGTGAAAATGTCGATTCTGTTGTCTCCCACTGAATCTCATCATGTGCGATTGATGTAGCTGTCCATGATTTCTTTTTGACTGGAATCGGTTCTGTGGATCAGTTCCTCTGTGTACACTACCGTATGCGTGATTCCATCGGGTATAACTTCCAGTATCTACCGGTTTTCGGTCTGCGCTGTCCGGTGTTACTGCGATTAATTGTCGCATGGTTGAGATCCATTCGCAGGGTGTCGAAATCTTCTTGATAACTAGGAACTTTTGATATTGCATGGGAATCGATAATGTCATATGTTCCACAATGGAACTGTCATCATAATTTAGTTTCTTCCCCAATGAAAGTTTTTCCGTAAAAAAGGAAATTGATTCTTTAGTATCGTTTAGTTTTAATTTGTGAAATTTTCGAATATCCTCTTGTTTCGTCGCATCGAACACCGTCATTAATAATTCTTTGCTTTCTTGGTAAGACTTTTCAAATAAATGGTTTTCGTACCAAAATTTAAGATAAACTCCCGTGATATATCTAGGAATATTTTGCTTCTTCCATTGCTCGTCTTTTTGATATTCCAAACATTGTTGATCAAAACAGTCAAAAAAGCTTTTAAAACTACTAAACTTATTAAGATCAAATTCAGGAAAAAAGAAGGGTTCTTTGGATGTGTTGACTGGTGACTCCTGCCGGAAAGAGTCGTCCTCCATGGTAGTATCGTTTTCAATGCAGTCGCTCGTTCGAAAAAAACAAAAATTGTTGAAGTTCATTCCATTGGTTTCCTCGCGTATTTTGCAGTTCTTTTATTTATCCTACCGACTCTTGACAGGCCCCAGGCCTGCTGGTAAAATGAGGAGGGCATCATCTTCACAATATTCCTTTATTACGCTTTCATCATGTATAATCTAACATGGCGGACCTTTTGCCGCGCAACCGGGTGTTATCAAAACAACCTCTCTGCGAGGAGACACCAGCCAAGTCCTTTCTAGTATGCGTTCGCCTTCGTCAGCGCTCGTTGCACCTTTTAACAGGCTTGTTTACTCATAAATCCTTACGCGATGGTAAAGAGTTCGCTCTATTTTCATTTATTACTTCCTTAATTTTGAACCTAAAATTTTCAAACCTGACATATATATATATATATATATATATATATATATATATATATATATATATATATATATATATATATATATATATATATATATATATATATACGCCGGTGCGTGCTATACGCCAGATTATACGGGGAGGGTACCTAGTTTTTTCTTTTTAAAACTTTCTAAAAATCAAGAATGCTTTTTAACAACCTGAGAGCAAGGCCCACGAAATTTATAGAGACAAGAACTAGTTTTAAATAAGTTTTGAGCACCTTCAGGTGACAGTATGATTTGGCTTGGTTTCGCCCTTAATTTCGAGGAACACGTTGGGGGGGAGATCAGAAGCTGTCCACCTCCTTTCCTCTTCCACCAACCTCACTAGAGAAGTTGCGACTCGGCAGTTATTTAGAATGCCAATTTGGTGCACAATTACTATACATTTTCAAGCATCCGTGTCCCCTCAGGGGGCTCACCTCCTTTAGGTGAGTGCGGGTTTCACGCTCCCGAGGTGCCCTAGTGATCTTTTTCTTTTCCCTAGGGGTTTACTGTCTTTGGTAAACACGGGCTTCACGAACCCGGGGATCCCTAGTGATCTTTCTCTGATTTGGGCCTCTTTCTTGCCATTCAAATTTCCCTTTCCTTCTTTTCACGTCCAGACCACAGTCCTACATTAAACAATGAACTTTATTCGAACTTTGTTCTTTTTTTTCTAGTAAAAAAATCTAAATTTTTTTTTACTATAGTATTATGGTTTACATTTTATATTATGTTCTTTTAATTTGATTTTCTTATATTTCTTTTAATATTTTGATTTTGTTGCTTCTTTTATGTTCGATTATTGATTTTTTTGTGTTCAACTTATTATCTTTATTTTTCTGCCACGAAGTCCTGTGGCAGACCAGGACTGAGTGGAATGAAGTTGTGTCTGATGGTTTTTCACTTTTGGTATGATGACACAACGGACTGCTCCCTGGGAAAACTGGCACTTGGAGCCGGGTTTTGAACTTCTGAGGATCTTTGGACTAGTGAGGTGGGGTCTTGGAGGAAGCGGCCATGTAGAGGGTACAGGAGAAAAGCTGAGTTTTGCGTCTCAGGCCGCCAGATAGTACAGGAGCCCGGGACAGCCTAACCAGCATGCCCTGGCTGCTCTATCAGCTGGTGTATAATCCCGCCTGTCTTGTAGCTCCAGGTGGTGCCTGGATGGGGTCCTGCATTGCAGAGCGGGGGGCTCTCCCGAGGCCACTACTGGTTGCTGAATCTAGGGCAAGCCCTGCCAAACTGGTCTTCTGATAATCAAAAGGAATTCTCCTCCTCCTTTCTAAAAAAAAATCAAAATTAGTCAAATTAAGGAAAAAGTTCAAAACGCATCTTTTAAAACCCCCATCCCACCCTTCCCAACACCTGATGCGCATGTATTACTCACTCGCCACATTGATACTCTTTCTACACATACTCGATTTTTATTAATTTCACTTCCGAACAATACCATGTCAAAAATATCGCCTTTCGCTATTCATAAAACGCTCATCGGAATAGGTGGAGAACCGAAATCAGTAAAACGACTGCGTTCCGGGGATCTACTTATTGAAACTATGTCTGATTTACAAACTAAGTCGTTTCTTCTAGCCAAAACCTTTTTCAATTCACCAGTAACTGTAAGTCCTCATAAAACCCTAAACTCATGCAGAGGTGTCATTTCTGAACCCGACTTTTTGAGCACTCCTGATGCGGAAATACTTGAGGGTTTTTCTGATCAGGGTGTCATTCAGGTCAGGCGAATAACAATAAAAAGAGATTCGAATATTATTTCAACAAAACATATAATTCTTACTTTCAATAAACCGAAACTACCTACCGCTGTCAAAGCTGGATATCTGAATTGTAAAATCCGTCCTTATATACCGAACCCTCTGCGCTGTTTCAAATGCCAGAGGTTCGGTCACTCCCAAACTTCCTGCAGCGGCCAATTAACATGCTCTAGATGTGCTTCCGTTGGACATTCTTCCACGGATTGTACTCTAGAGCCAAAATGTGTTAATTGTACGCAGTCTCGTCCTTTAGATTCAAAATTATGCCAAAAATGGAAAATAGAAAAGCAGATCCAAGAAATTAAAATCAATAAAAACATATCTTATTTTGAAGCACGCAGATTAATGGTTCCTCAGTTAACCCAAACGTATACTCAGGCTGCTAGAACTTCAATTATATCCACAGCTTCCCAAACAGATCCAAATCTATCAAACATAATCTGTCCACCTTTACAATGCCTAACACCCATATCTTCTAAAGATCCATTGCCTGGTACCTCGTCTTCAGTTTCTACCGTCTCCACGTCATCTTCATCTACTCAAGACAATCTACTTCCTTCCCGATCTGGTATACTACCAACAATACAAAACGAGTCTCTATTACAAATACCCATCCCTACTACTACTACAACTACTTCCCCTGGCAATAACCTGAATACTTTAGTTTCACCTTTAGAAACAGAAACCCGTTCTCAAACAACTCCTGCTAAACTTAATTCGGTTTCAACTGAAAACTTACCTGAGTCTGTCCCTAATGAATCCAGTAGTGAACATTCTACTGCAGCTGAAGCCCAACAAATTGTAAAACGAAAGTCCAGAAATAGAAGAAAGCGCCCAAAAGTACCGAAACCAGATATCGAAATAAAAAGGGTTCCACATCGATCTAGAAATGAAACACCTACAGAAATAACAACTGATGACGAGGATATGCTAACTTACGACGTGGATGAGGAGGAACTTGAGCAAGATCCTTTCATTCTTCCTAAAGGGATATTTACGTGCATTAACTCCATCCCGATACAGGAACTATAGAGAATAATTTTTTATACCATGTCTTGTCTAACCTTATTTTCAACTAACATTTGGTCTGACTTGGTGGGGAATCCCCCACCAAATTTTGTTTCTTCAAATCATTGAAGGCGGTTTTAAGTGATTTAAAATTTACATTTTTTTTAAAGTGTAGTGTCATGATTTTTACATAATTTATAAAACATTTTAAATTTCTTAACAAATGTTTGGCGCAGCATAGCCAAAATTGGCTCTTGCGCCATTAAACCCTACACTCACTCACTCAAGCATCCGTGCTTTCTCCAGAATTAGAAAGTAGACCCTACGATACAACAGTCTTCATCCCTAACCAATATACCAGATGGGATGCATTTGGATAATAAATGCCTCAATTGCTTCCTGAGAGACCGTTTTACCAGACAATGTCATAATAAAATATTCTTTTGAGTTGGAAATGTATGTCATTGCAAAATAGACAAAAAAAAAAACGAAAACTATCTCAAATATGACGAAATCTATTTGGGGCTTTACGGTGCATCTTTGGGCATATGGGCTGCAAGCAGCCCTCCATCGCATTTCTGATAGTTTGTGATGGGGAGGTGACGAAATTGGAGTTATTCATACTGCAGTGCACTTCACGGCTATTAGTGAGAGGACTGGTCTGGGAGGTGTCGCTAAACTTGGCTTCTTCCTGATGTTTGCGAAGTTGGAATTTTTTCTTGGGAAAGAGCTGGTTGGCTGTTATCTGATTTGATGCTAAGTAGAGAGGATAATGACTTCAATTGACAGGCTCAGGGGTTCAAAAGTTACATTTGGAAAAGTGGGATAGAAATTAAGATAGAAACAAACAAAGTGAAAAAATATAAAAATTAAAAAATGATAAAATAAAGAGGAATTAAAATTTAGCAAGTATGCAATCATCTTATTGCATGAAAAGAGTGATGCTATGGCGGATTGCAGAAGTCCAGGATAATTCTCTTTGGCCTTTTAGTTTGAAAAAAGAGCTAAAGAGGGTTGTAATGCTTCTCCACCTATCTCTTCAACCCTCACCTACTCTGAACACCAATCTAGGGTTAAGTCTGAAATTTTAAAGGAGTGGAGGCCCCGCCCAACCATCACTGGTATGAAATCAAACATCCAGGATCCTTATTCCTACTGAAATGTGGCAGAGCTTCTCAGACTCTAATTCAGGCAAAACGTTTAAACATTAATTTCCGGAACTTCTCGCGAGCTTGTACAAAAAAAATAATATTTGCATTTCGCAGCGCAT
Source organism: Trichonephila clavipes (assembly GCA_019973935.1). Lineage (NCBI taxonomy): Eukaryota > Metazoa > Arthropoda > Arachnida > Araneae > Nephilidae > Trichonephila > Trichonephila clavipes. Next base: position 19,228 of record BMAU01003549.1, read on the forward strand.
AATTAGTAAGAATGTCTGATATATTGAATTAACAAGCTTTTTCAAAAATAAGAAAATACGCAGACTATGCCGACTAACTGTTTTTGATTAAGTACAGAATGATCAAATAAACTTATGAACACAATTTAAATTACTGTTAAATCATGTTTCTGAAATATAAAAGAGCAATACAAGAAGCTTATTACAATGTGCCTATTACTAGGTTATGTGTTTATATTACAATCATGATCCCCTGTAAAGAAGAGAGACTTATTTTGTGTATTTATTAGGAAATATACATATGAAACATTTTTATGTTTCAACATTTAATGTAAACTTTAGTTTTAACTATAAGAATTTGTTTTTCCATAGTTTCTGATCTTTGCTTTTCAACTCATAATTTAAAATTATAGAACCTTTTATTTCTCTCCCTGAGTTTTTTAAAAAATAATATTTTGTGTTATTAATACTTATATTTGCTACAAATGATATTTAATATGCATGTTTGGTTCATTCTTTTAAAATTGTTAAGCATTTACGGCAGTAAAATTGAAGTATGAATTTGCAAACAAATTAATTCATGACACACTTAATGCTTCTTTTCCGAAAGATTGTATTGAAACCGAATTATTCCAATAAAGAATTTCATTTTTACTTTAATTCTGAATTTTCTCAAATAATCAAAAGAAGTTTTTTTTTGATTAAATGGAGAAATGGATCTCTTGGCACTTATAAAACCATTAACATTAAGGTATCCGACTATGTTTGGAACCGAGATTTTTCAAAAGCGCATAAATGGATAATTTTCATGATATTTAGTGTCACTTAGATTAGAATATATGCATAAAATTGTTTTAAGGACATTTTGACAATTTTTTTTTATTTAAATACAATATTTTGGCAAAAAATTAACTTAGAATAATCTTTTTTCCAAATGATCTCCTTTTGTGAAAAATGCTTCTATTAGAATAATATTGTGCCTGTATATAGCTCAGACCTCTTCATAGGCTCAACTAGAATTTTTGAAATACATAACTTAGAAGTGAGTTTATTCATATTTTACGGTAACTGAGGGGAGCAATTTTAAGAAAAAAAAACGCGAATAATTATTTCAATTGGTGGGAATTCTGAAAATAATGTGAATTTTTCAAAAATTCTAGTTGAGCCTCTGTAGAGAGTTCTGAGCTATATAGAGGCAAAATATTATTATAATAGAACAATTTTTCACTAAAGGAGAATATTTGGAAAAAAAGATTATTCTAAGTTAATTTTTTGCCAAAATATTGTATTTAAATAAATTTTTTTTTGTCAAAAAATGTCCTTAAAATAATTTTATGCATGTATTCTTATCTGAGTGGCACTGAATATCATGAAAATTATCTATTTATGCGCTTTTTGAAAATCACGGTTCCGAACGTAGTCGGAAACATTAAAGCAATAACTAATTGCTGGCTATTTTCTTATTAAATTAGTAATCATCGAAGCATTTTCTAATTTTAATTACTTTTTTCTCAAGCGACATGTAGTTATTTTTCACTAATTTTTTAAAAAATATTCGCTGATAGTATGTCGAAAATAATAAACACATGGAATCCGAATTATTTCTGAATATTATTATTAATTTGATTTTAGATTACTATACCATCATTGCTGACTGTTCAATGATTTTTCAAAAAAGGCAAAGAAAATTGTATACTGTTCATTCTGTATAACATCTGCCTATACGTATCGTTATGAGTGTTGAGTTTTTCCTTTGATTGGCAATATTACCCACCTAAAATGAAAAAGCCGAAAAAGAAAGTGTCTTATCACGTGTGGACGCGCTTCTAAACTAAACTCAGTGACGCAACAGCCCATGATGACCAAGGTCTATTTTTCTCATCTCAGTACACGCGACCATTGGGCACTGAGGTGCCTTAGCAGATGTTCCGATCAGGTGGTCAGTCTGAAGCAAACCTCCAATATTTAGTCCCCAAGCAAGCTTGGTACTCATTTAATGACTCACTGAAGGGATCAGACGCTGAGTCGACCTTGCCTTGCTCGGGGATAGAACCAAGACATGTAGTGTGGAAGCGCGATAAACTACCACTAAGCCACTGGACGTCGATCGCGCTTCTAGAGTACGTAAATAGCTTCAACTTGTGCTTCATTTCTTCATGATTTCTATTGATCCTAAGGAATTATAATTTTAGACACAATTCTTTTTTCTATACGTGAGACACAAGAGATCATATCGGGCACGTATCAGCAACCATGCATTCTGTTAGTCGCTAAAATGTATTACTTAAAAATATTATACACAACTAAGTGTTTTTTTAAAACATTTTTTGTTTAATTTAGTTTTTTTTCAGTAGGATTTGTCATTTTTTGTTTGTTTTTGTAATTTAAAAGAGAAATTCAAGAAAAGAGTTTTGAGTTATATTCATGACAATATTGGTTTCCATGTTACATTTGCGTAATCGTCTCATTGAATTACATGATGATATAAACAGTAAACGAGAATAATAAATTTTAGAGACTTAAAGCGTGATCCGGTATCGAACATCTTCCTCAATAATTGAATATCATTCATTTTTAAAAATGTCCCTTAACAGGAGATGTGGTCTTGTAGAAGAATATTGTTACGAATTTTGTGTAATGAATGCTTAAAATATTGTAAGTAGTACATTTTAATGTGTAATATGTTAATTTTTCTTTCTGTTGTATTTATTTTGTGTTAAAATTACACAATATTCGCCAGCAGCACCGTTCCTTATATTATAATGGCGATTAAATACAAACTAGACGAACTATTGGCAATAGAGCCAAGTTGGCATCATTTTTGATGACCATGTTGGTGACCGTATGGAAGTTACAGGAAAATCTACTAATATCACCTTGAATGACGTAAAAGACCCCCTTTGTAGTTGATTTGGTATTGGTTTGATTGTTGAAGAATCAACTAGCAATTAGAAGCAACTATCGAGCAAGTGCTTGAGAATAATATTAAACATTATGTATTTGTATTTTTAGACACTGATATTGTGTCTGAGCACTGCAAAAAGAATGAAGACCTTCTGGGATTTATTAAGATAATTCTAGTGCTGTATTCTGTATTTCAAAGATTGTTTTTCCGCAATAAATCTTCATCCTCCTGTCTTGCTCTTTTCCCCGATCTACTTAATAATGTTAATGTCTTTCGTAATTAAAGTACATGAAATATTTGGATTGCAAACAATAATTCAGACTGTGTGTAGATAAATAAATACACAATACTGCAGCCTCTCGGATAAAATTAAAATAATGATGCTATTATTCATCAGGTAAGTATGCCTTGAATTATTTTTTTGCTTGTTTCCAAAACAAACCAAATTTCTATCGCAAGAAAAGAGGTAACTTTTTTCTTCTGAGTTTACTCTTTAAATAACATTCTGTAATTAAATGGAATGCGTTGAAGTCATTCAAATGAAAAACCATCATTGTTTAATTAATGATGCTTTAGCTATTCCAATATTAGTTCTAAGTAAACAGGACATGTCGTCTTTAAATAAGTTCTAAATTCCGCAGGTTATACTTCTGGCAAAAACTTTGTGTACGCTCAGTATTTTCGATACGTACTTTGATTAAGGCATCAACGTATTTCTCTGATTTTTTAAGAAACGGAGCACAAATAAGAAAGGATCGAACTTTGTTACAAGGTCACTATAAGCCCCTCATGCACTCTTTGCGGATATTGTTAGTTTTGAGTGAGATTTTATCTAGGGTTTCCGAATTTATTCTAGGAAAGACTTAATTTTTTTCAAATGATTTGAAAATGGCCGTGAGGAAATGTAATTCAACCACCATCAAATTCATTAGTTCTTTCCCTAAAATTATTATTATTGCTGTATGCCAGTTATTTTAGTTTAAGTTTCAATTACTGCCTCCCATTTACTAGAAACATTCGCGATATTTTACAGAACAGTATGCTACCCATGTGGAGCTAAATCAACTCATGTAATTGCTATGGAGTCCAAGATAGAGCATAAGCCTCCAAGTGTAATGAGTAATGAGTGTACTATAATATTTGTCGGAAAAAAACTTCTTAAGTCATTACATCCCACCAAAATGAGAGACTAATGTCCCATAGACCCTTTCTTTCGACTCTTAAGGATCCCTGAGGCACTCACAATATTTCTACACCAAATCAGCAGTTTTCCACGAAAACGAGATCCTATTATGGATCTGTACATTTCGGAGGAACACCTAAAGCTTGATTGGACTGTAAATAAGTAGCAATCTTTACAGGCGAGAGTTAAAAAATTCTGCTCTAAAGACATACACAACATAGATTATCCTTCTGAAAATTGGCTCCGTGTATACAAAAACGGCTCTTCAGAAAATGTAATAAGAAATGCCGGTTCTGGGGCTTATTTTTTTATCTTCAGGCTTAAACGCCCTGTGGGAAAATTCTGTCACAATGTCAGTTATAATCAAAATATATTGCTTTCTTTATTGACTCAAAAGCTGCTATTATGGCATTTATTAATTTAAATTATAACCTAAATACCCTGGTCCACTTTTGGAGAAGAAATCTACACTATCTGGCTAAAAACGAACCTAATAGTAATGTTACTTGTATAGTTCTCAAATCTGCGGATAGCGACCAGCGTAAAACTAGCCCCTTAACACGAAGAATTTCGAGGACGTCAATGTGACACCGTTAATCAGGTGGCATTAGTAACAATAAATTAGTAGTAATTTACCGAAACCTCATCAATGATTGATATTCATTAAAAGTAAAAAAAAAAGTAATTTACCATTAATTTTTTTCTACTTCTACCATTATGGCAAAATTAATAACAATTATTACAAATACGTTTTAATGAAACATTTATTATTTATTATTAATTTTCGAAAAAAAAGTATTTTTTCTTGAATATACCTTATTACGAAACCCGTTCATCTCACTCTATTCCTCAATGTTACGGAAGCGCTGCACGCGCCCATCTAGATTTTGTACTATTCAAACGTTAGAAGCGCATGTATCACGTACTATAGTAGTTGTTTCTTTTATTAATAGATGCCAGCTCTGGAGTGAATGATAGAGATCCAAATACAATATTTCACGAGAATCAGTACTTCATTTTTAGTTGTATAGTATGGCGTCAGTTCGAGGCTTTCGGAAGCTAAAAAAAAAAAAGATGTGAAGTGCAAACAGCAATATAAGTATTATGTAAATATACAGCCTCTGGCAATAAAGTTCGGTAAATAGTCCTGTAATATTAACGTAGATCGTGAACAAAATGATATAAACCTTGTTGTGCGTATTGGGGTCGTATCCTACAAATTCTCCACGTTATTCTCATCTCTAAATACTGGATAACGATTTGTCGCACGGATTCATGGCTAATCTGCAGTTCGTGAGCTACCATGCACGCGGTTAATCGACGATCTTTCGTGATTAATTTCCTCACTTGCTCTCTCTCTCTCTCTCAATGTTTTCGTCACTGACAGGGGACGCCCGTCCTCTGCTACGGGTTTTGTCAGATAACTTTCCGGACTTCCTCGAAAACGGGTGAACAACTCGTACACACACTTCATGGAAGTGTTTGATCTTCATAAACTCGTGCACACATCACACAAGTTTCTTTTAAAGTCTTGCCAAGCTTAAAATAAAATTTTAAAACCATGTTTTGTTCCTTCATTTCCCTGTAATTACTTAAGAACCAACACACCGAACAACCACTTTGTAAAACAAGCCATGCAGGAAACACAAGCGACACTCAACTGAACAACAGTGGAAGCAGATGGTCACCACCTGCAGCGTTTGGTTTCGCCAATGTTGCCAGATCGGCCGTTATGACTACCTTCACCGAAATTTTTTGACAGAGGTTATATATGCATAAAAAATTCATAAACAGTTCCATTTTTATACTAATTATCTTGATTAACTAATTATCTATTATATATCATTATATATTATTTGTGATTTTTTTATTGTGATTATATTTGATTAGGGTTAAATAAAATAATAACTATATTAAACTCACGTTTCTAACAAAACAAAAAGAAAAACGTTTTATTCAGATACGCAATTTAAAAAAATGCACCATGGAGGAAACGAAACAACACTAAAGCTAATGGGAAGTTTCTAACTAGAAAAATACAACAGCGCAAGGTGTTAATATGAGAGAGGAACTGTTTAAAACATTTGTAATCGATAAATAATTAATGAGGCATATTTCATGGAAAAAAGAGATGTTATTTTTTTTCTTTTTGGCCGTGTCTTTTTGATTGAATGTTTGAGAGAATGTTCACAGTTATACATTTTAGATGGAACTCTCAAAGTTTAATATCATAAAATTAAAATGAAAGAAAGGAATGTGGGTACATTTTGGAGTGATAGACGAATCGTTATCTCTTGTGTTCTTCAGTCTTACTAGATAGAATTCTGCCAAAGACAAAAAAATGTTGCATCAAAACATTAATACGAAAAAACTATATCAATTTAGCAAAGAGAAAATCTTGCTACATTTATTTAAATAGCCTTCAAGCGGGTGTAATTGCTTTTCGACGTAGAAATAGTAATCGCATCTTACAAATAGTCTTCAAACATTTTAATTTTACTAAGACCATATTCTAACTATGAGGAAAAAAATATTTATGTCTGTGATTAATTCTGCAATTCATTTTGTTTCGTAGAAATTGTTCTGAAAAACGATAACTATAGTTACATTCTACAGGGATGTTATAACGTTAAGAGCATTCTAAATGTATACTGCCTGTTCATTCTAATCACACGCATGATACCTTTAGTTTACAAACTGAGGTGTAGTATCAAATGATGCTCTACTTTTCCCCTAAAGCAACAATTTCCGACAAATGCTATAGACCTTTCTGCTCCTTGTTTCACTCTTCAAATACGAGTAGAGCCCTAAACATTCCTTTCCGCTTACAAACATTGAATTCCATGCAATGTTTCATATTCTAACGATGTATGCTGGTCACATGGATACATGATTCAGTGGAATGCATCAAACTCAAAACAGGAGGGATATATATATATATATTCAAATGTGATATTTATTAGCTTCGAGAGAGGAGTCAAAATAATACTAATTTGAGAATAAATTATATATATTATTTTTTTGCTTACGCGTTTAAACACGATTAACTTTTAAAAATTAAAAAAATATCCGTGTGTTTTTATTTAAAAATGGTAAGAATGTAACTTTATTTTAACATCGGATGGAATGCTGTCAATATTATTTGATTCCTAAATTTTGAAGAACTAAATGGCTAGACAATTTTCGTTTAATATTAATAATTCCCTATACAAAGATAAAAACCATTTTTTTCGGTAAAATTTTTAGATACGATCTCAAATTCTTAATACATGATTTAATGAAAAGCATTTTCCTCTGTTTATTCTTTCAAGACATTTAAGCAAAGAGAAGAAATTGTGGAATTTATTAACAAACTCTGTAGTTTAATGGAATTTTCTAAGAGTTCCTTCAATTTTCTGTAGGATTAGAACTTTATGCTCATTTTCGTATAGATACTAAGAAATATTACTAAAAATGAATACTGAGATATCCGGAACGGTTTCTGTCGGGATTCTATAGTTCCGATTTGGACAATTCGACTGCAGGGTGCGTTCGTCACATTTTGATGTGGCGACTTCACTCGGTCAAACTTTTTTAAAAGTACCTGGCTCCGATTCTTATATCGCTACTTTTTAAGCGGCTTAAAATCGCTTTGAGCTTATCAATTTCAGGTGCTTTCTGTGTGTTCCATAGAATTCTGACTTTGGAATGTGGGAATTTAAACAGGCCTTGTGGGGACAGGCCTGTAAGTCCAGGTCCCGACAGGCGTAGGGTTCACCCCTAATCGTGGAAGGCACATGATTCTAGGGGCATCAAAGCATGACTGCCACCAAGTACATATGTTTTGCAAGATCCAGCTTCGGGCCCAAAATCTGATTTTGCAGGGGAAGGGGTTAATGTCTCCTTTACGCCACTGCTTATAAGTCTCCTTTACTTATTTAATCGAATATGAAAGAAGATATATATCCTAGTGGGTGGTAATAAGCCATAGTTATATCCATCCTGACACCTGGAAAACATCCAAAGAACCCTCTCAGCCGTTAGCTCTCCCCATCTGCATTTGCTGCTATCGAATGAGTGTATCGTCAAAGCCCGTGTCGCGTCTCAAATAAAAACGAGAATGACTTCGATAAGGAAACTGATACATCCTCTTGCTGCAAAGAAATATTAGAAATTTTTTGTTTGGAGGAACCATCTCGTTTCTGATTTCTTTGGTTTAGAGAAGAAATAAGATTGAACTTGGTACCATGAAATTCTTTGAATTCTTTATGATTAGGTTTTTTTTAGAGATTACATGCCTCGTTTTATTGAGAAATTGTTCGTTTGTTTAAAGTTCTATTAAGTGGAACTCCCTCTACGTTTATTCAATTTGAAAGCAGTCAAGGGAGCAGTTTGAGTGCACCCTTTTTATTTGTCATCTTTCTCTCTATACGAGCCTCATTTTATATGTTAACTATATCTATATATATAAAGGAGAAAAGCGACTCACTGACTGATTGACTCACTGACTCACTGACTAATCACGATATCTCCGAAACTATTAAACCAACAGAATTGAAATTTGGTAGGTAGGTTCCCTTCATGGAGTAGACGTCAGCTAAGAATGGATTTTGCAAAGTTCGAATCCCAAGGGGCATTATGGGGATTTAAGGGGCGTTATAGATAATTATTTCCATTACCAAACTATTAGATGTACAATCGTGAAACTTGGTACACAGATTTCTTTCATAAAGTAGAGATTTCCTACATAATGATTTTTACAAAAATCGACCACCAAGGGGCGTTCAGGGCGCTTAAGGGGCGTTACACATAATTATTTCCATTTTTAAACTATTACACGTACAGTCTTTAAATTTGGTAAGCGGATTCCTTTCATAGAGTAGAGATCCCCTACAGAATGGTTTTGTGAAAATCGGCTCCCAAATGGCGTTGTAGAGAATTAAGTGGCGTTATAGGCAATTAACTCCTTTTTTAAATTATTAGACGTAAAATCTCGAAATTTAGTAAGCTGATTTCATTCATTGAGTAGAGATCCGCTATAAGATGGGTTTTGTGAAAATCGTTTCCTAAGTGGCGTTGCGGGGGTTTAAGGGGCGTTATAGATAATTATTTCCGTTTTTAAACTCTTAGACGTATAGTCTTGAAATTTGGTAAGCCGATTCCTTTCATAGAGTACAGATCCGCTGCAAAATGGATTTTGTGAAAATCGACCCCAAGTGGCGTTGTGGAGAACTAAGGGGCGTTATAGGCAATTAACTCCTTTTTTAAACTATTAGACGTAAAATCTTGAAATTCAGTAAGCAGATTCCATTCACTGAATAGAGATCTGTCATAAGATGGGCTTTGTGAAAATCGTTTCCTAAGTGGCGTTGCGGGGGCTTAAGAGGCGTTATAGATAATTATTTCCATTTTTAAGCTATTAGACGTACAATCTTGAAATTTGGTAAGCGGATTCCTTTCATAGAGTAGAGATCCCTTACAGAATGGGTTTTGTGAAAATCGACACCAAGTGGCGTTGTGGAGAATTAAGGGGCGTTATATAGGCAATTAACTTCTTTTTTAAACTATTAGACGTAAAATCTTGAAATTGAGTAAGCAGATTCCATTCACTGTGTACTGATCTGTCATAAGAAGGGTTTTGTGAAAATCGTTTCCTAAGTGGCGTTGCGGGGCCTTAAGGGGCGTTATAAATAATTATTTCCATTTTTAAACTATTAGTCGTACAGTCTTAAAATTTGGTAAGCGAATTCCTTCCATGGTGTAGAGATCCGCTACAAAATAGTTTTGGGGAAAATGGATCCCCAAGGGTCACTGAGGAGGATTCAGGGGCGTAATAGATAAATATTTCCGCTTTTCAACCAATAGAACCACCTGCTTGAAAATTAGAAGGTATGTTCCATTCATCGAATAAAGTTCCTTTTACAAAGATTTTTTCGAAAATGGACCCCCAAAGGAGTGGGGTTGCGAGGGATAAAGGCGTGTTATAGAAAAATTCCTGTTTTTGAATTTAACTCATTTACTTGAAATTTGTTGAGCACTTTTCTTTAGTTGAATAGAGTTTCACTAAGAATGGATTTTACGGAAATCAACTCCAGGGGGAAGCGGGGAGAGTTAGTTATTGGGGCGTATTGATAGACAAAATTCCCGTTTTTGAACTGCTAAGACTATAATAATAAAATTTGGTTTGCATGCTTCTTTTGTTGAATTGGAATCCGCTAAGAATGCTGTCAACGAGGTATTGATGATAAAAATTCCGTTTTTGCTCTGTTAGATTTCGATTTGAAATTTGGCACGCATGTTTATTTTAGGGAGTAGAGATCCGCTGAAAGTTGCTTTGGTGGAAATCCACTTGATTATTAGGTTAAGTGAGCTAAAAAAATCTTTCTACTTCTATTTTAGATATAAATAGAAATTAGATATTATAATTTATGGTCTTTTTATATCAAGGGGCGAGAGTGTAACAGCTATAAATATATTTTCAATACAATCGAATTCTTAATTGTAGATATCAATAATTAATATATATGTAAACAGTATACATATATACAACATCGTGAAATACCCAGTGAAGCGGGTGGGTAACGGCTCGCTGAGGTACATTGTAAAGACTTAGATAAATTCTTTACATCTTCTATTGAGTGGCACTTCTTATTTCAGAACTCAACCTACCTAACGTGGATCCATCAAGGAAACAAGGATGGCAATTGAAACATTGAAATATGTCACGTTTCCAGTATATCTAACTTTAGCTAAGTATAGCAAATCCATCCTAACACCCAACGTAACATTAGTCAGTCTATTGATTATTGACATTTTAGGCAGTCTATTGATTATTCGTCCATCTGCATAGATAGCTCGAAATAGATGGATTTCGTAAGCTGTGGAGTCACCATCAAGAATTATGTGCATGCTTATCGGATGGACACGTGTACAGTTTTTCACTGATAAGGCTGTAGCCATACACATATTTACCGTGCTCTTCAATTAGTAAATTCTTATAACCCTCGTAAATATTGTATCTTAACAGATGGTTTGAGTATCTGAGAGGCATTTCTAAAATGAAAGGACATTCAAATGTCGTGTGAATAAGCAAAGACTGTAATAAGAATGAAATGATTTTTAATATAAATTGATTTAATTATAAAAAAACAAAAATATTTTTTTGCTCGAAAAGTATCTTAACTATTATTCAGTGACTGGTTATTATTGAAAACTATGTATTTAAGTGTTTAGTATGATTTTCACACAGCAGTATATTAGATATATACATTCTAATAATTATTTTAATCATCAAAAAAGTTCCTTTGCAATATGTATTTTAGGAAGTGATTTAATTCGGATTGAAAGAGATTTATTTGATAAGTGACATTTTGAGACCAATGGATTGTGACATTTAAGAGAATACAAAATTTTTATTTTTAACTCTGATAAAGACCATAACATGGCTACATTATAATTTATCAGAAAACGCTTCATAACTTTTGATATCATTTTTAGAATCCAGAGACATGGCTTAAATTTTTTCCTCTATGAAGTTTTATTTTCCAAAATCATGAGATTTATTATTTAATTATAATTCTTGATGAAATGCCATCCACAGACGCTTTACTTTTGGGTGTTATTTCACGAGAAGGATAATTAATATCTTCCGTATTTGGCGTTCTCAAACGTTCCAAAAACGTTTGGAACGTTTGGATCCAGCGTTTCTCTCGCTGTGGGGAGCTCCCCCTTAGGGTGGCGTCATAACACACTCTGAGAGAGGCGCGAGCATATTGAAAAGTGGAAAATGAAAGATTATTTTAAAAAATGTATTATTTTGCTGAACGTAAACAAACAAATTCTGACAAAATAAGAAATAAATATACATTTACACTGATATAATATACTTATAAATGTATAGGTGCTGCACAGTGTATTTTACCATTAATTTAGCAATACTAAGTTAAGGAGAAGTTTAATAATTACGAATGACCCCATGAGCTTGTCATAGATAAAATTATGTACACAAATTAACACTTATCTTGATAATTTGTACGGTTTATAATTAATCCCTAAGGTGCACATTAAAAGATAGACTCCCCAATGTCACCGATTTCCGCGTAGGCGTGCATATGTGGTACTTTGGGGGGGGGAGGGATAATTAAGCAAATTCTCTGAAGTAGGTAAATCCTTCACAAACACTGTCAATGTCTTTTTATTGCATTCAAAGCCTTCGAAAGAATTTTATGAATAGCAGTGCACAGAAAATATCGTATTTCGTGAAACATATATATACGTCCGACGCAATTAACGCTTCCACTAGGCGAAAGGTTTATATACGCCGGTGGCGCAAATTAGGTTAAAGTCGCACTGTAGCTTTAGCGTCAAAGTATTGTATCACTGAATTCATAACTTTTAAAAATGACTCCGCAAGAAACCGTTTTATTGTGAAAACTCTACCCTAAGTTCTTCTTATCTCAGTTTTTCTCTTTTTAAAATTAATTCAATTTCATAACAGAATTTTACTTTAGTTTAATTACTTATTCCTTCAATAGATGAACAAACTATTATGGGCTATAATTACTCCTTAAATTTCCAAGCAAATATAAGTAAAGAGAATTTCCAAACAAGTAGCAAGAATTTTAATTGATATGAGAAACATTAAACTTTCTATAAAAATATAGACATAAATGTATCTTTGAAATACTGTTTATGAATTCAAAATTTAATTATATATGTATTTTTGAGCTGAAATATTTTAAACCTTCAGACTCTAAATAAAATATAATTAACCACTTTCTGTTATTTTTAATTTTCTAATGATAGAAAAAATAATTTTTTTAATGATGACCGTCAATTCATAAAAAAAGCAATAAATATATCAAATATATAATACTTAAATAAATAGGAATTTTATTTATAAAAGTCAAAATCAATGTATATCAGTGCTTCTCAAAATCTTCATGTTTGCGGCCCAATATTCAATCATCATTTTCGTCACGCCCCCCTCTATACAGTAACATTATATTTAATTCAATAATACTATACTTTGTCGCTAAAGCTACAATGCGATTTTAACCTCTTAAGTGCCACCGGCGTATATAAAAGTCTCGCTCAGCAAAGGCATTAATTGCCCCTGGCGTATACATTCGTTTTTCTGAAGTATGATCCTTTATGTGCACTGATGTCCATAAAATTATTCCGAAGACTTTTGAATGCAATAAAAGGACCATAATAGTGTTTGTGAAGGATTTACATATTTCAGAGGATTTACTTATTTATTCCTTTCTCGATTCCATTAGGGAGCAAATCTCGTAAGTGATCGTTAAGTGATTAATTATCAAGATAATTGTTACAAATTATCAAGATAAGTATATCAACTTTTGTATATAATCTTATATATGACAAGAACATGGGATCATTTGTAATTATTAATGTTGTTCTCTTAACTTAGTATTGTTAAATTAATTATAAAATACATTATGCAGTACTGATACATTTATAAGTGTATTATATCAGAGTAAATGTGTATTTTATTTTTTATTATGTAAGAATGTATTTGTTTGTTTACTTTGAATAAATTAATATTTTTTTAAAAAGTAATCTTTTATTTTCGGCTTTTCAATATGCTCCTGCCCCCTTGTATTGTTACCACGCCCCCTAGGGAAGTGCACCCCACAGTTTGAGAAACACTGTGATGTATATTATTAGACTCAAAGTAGATTATAGTGTTCTTTCTCTAAAAATAACGATAATGTTGAGAAATATGGGCATTTCGAATAATATTTTGATTCTCACTTCATTTGAAAACAATTTGAAAGTAATACGAAAACTAATATGCTTGAAAATAATGGAATACCACAGATTCAAGGCGAAGTAATGTAGTGTAATATATTCTAAAAGCTATATCTATATACGATGGAATATATTTTTACTATAATAGGATTGTGTAAAATATGTAACAAATAAAATGATATCATGGAATTGGTTATTAATTTATAAAGAGTTCATAGAATTTGTAATTAATACAAATACTTTTGGGAAATACTTTCTGAAAGTAATAACATAACAAATGATAAAGACTTCCAACAAAATGAATGTCCTTCATAGAAAATACAACACAATGAAAGAATGAATTGAATGAGATGAAATTTTATACAGGCTCACATAATACATTTGTAAATAAGTAATTTATTTTTAAGAAGATAATGTTAATACAGCGATGAAAATGTGTGGGAAACTGAAACACCATTCACTGCGATGCAAACACCAACTTTTCGAGATACTGATTCATTCAGCATGTGGATGGTGTCCTGCGGAATGAAAGCCCGAATGATCTCAAGCTTTTTTTATAGTTTTTATTGTTAGCCAATCCCGTCCGAAGTGCACTTTATCGGTGAGGAGGAAGAAAATGGTCATGTACAAAGCATATTTATCGATGAGTGTTATGTGTGGTTGCTCGTTGTTTTAAAAGTATCATTTTTCAGTCACTGAATGGAAAGAAGTACTATTCGATTAAGCCCTTCATCAAGTATCATCGTGCCGTCCATATACCTCCGATGTATGCCAGAAGTAATCTGCTGTCATATCTGATGACACTCTAAACTAATACGTCATGTCAAGAAGCATTAATACCACATGGTGTCTTGCAATTGCCAAAGTGTCTCTGTCCAGACACCATTTCAACCTTTCTTATCAGAGGGTTGGTGGTAATCTTCGTAGGGGACGCTTTCAGGCAGTTGTGAAACCGTTTTTCAGCTTCCTCAAAATGGTAAAAATAAAGTTATCACAACATCCTTGATTTGCGTGGTTCTGTTGTACTTATGTTTGTTGTACTAACTTTATGTTGTACTTTTATTTGAACTAGGTCTATTGGGATGATTCTCATTCGTTTTTTCAATCCATTTACTAGTCATAATTCTACGTACAGTGGACACATCTGTTTGCATTTCGGCAGTTATACGATGGTTAGAATTCGGCTATTCTTAAGTTTACAATTTGATTCCTCTCAAAATCAATGGATTGCCACAAAGACCTCTGGTGTCATTACCCAGTCATCTCTTTCTCTACACGTGGCATTGGGGACATAGAGCATCTCAAAGTTCTGGATTCCGATAGTTAAAGAGAACAGCAACTATTCGATTATCCGAATAATCCTTTTCATCTCTGTGTCATACCCACGAGACGAATTGGCTTTACAGACCCTCTGCATAATGTGTTCATCTGTGAATTCCCCAAAGTTTGAATACTTATTGCGCGGAAATTTCCTAGGGCTGCATTTTATGTGTGTTAGGCAGGGCTTAGTACAGTAATGAAAACTTATTCCAGAGGTACAAGGATATACTTTCGAACTTATATGAGGAAGCATATTACTTAAAAGTAATATTTTGATTTTAAACCTTTTTTTTTAACAGATGAGCATTTGACTCCTTAACTTTTAATGAATTCAGGTTACGAGGGTGTCATTTTGTTGTTGCTAATATCACTTGTCAGCCCAGGAAATTCATCGTGGCAAAGAACTAAATGTACACCTGTCAGTAGCCGTATCTTTGAGCACGTTTCAGGTTACAGCATGATTTGACTCGGTGCTATCCCAATTTTAAAGAAAACCCTGGATGTGGCCAGGTGCTTCCAATATCTCTTCCCCTTCCACCGAGCTCATGAGAAGACTTGTGGCTCGACAGCTATTTAGAGTAACCCCATGCCGCAAGGGCACTATACATTTACAAAAAACCATGACTTTTCCGGGATTTGAATTCAAGACTTATGGCACCGCAGTCCATGTCACAGACCACTACCCCAGAAAAGCGGTGGGTGTCATTTTAATCCTTTATCTACTGCATTATGATTTACTGCAGTTGTATCCACGCAACATCTTTTTTTGAATCACTACATTGAAAATTAAGGGATGTACATAAACAAAATACTCAACTTTGGTAAATTTAATCCGTTACAGCTAATTAATTAATTAAAAATATTCAACTGTAAAATTAATTATATACACTGTTCACTTAAAATAAATAGTCAAATAGTTTTCTGAGGTCTTCCTTAACATACAAAACAAAAAGACACTTAAGGCTACACGGTACCCTAAAAATTTGATTTTTACCGTTTTTTTCTTTTTTTGCATTTTCCAATGACCCATATTATTGAGAAGCTTCTTACGAAATTTCAGATCTGTTAGCAAATTAATGTTAGCAAGATATTTGAAGTTTTATGATCTATGGTTTTTGGTTTTGGTTTCATTTTAAAGAATTTTTCCACTCTTAAATTGAATTAACTAAAAATAGTTTGAGCTTTTAGTTTAAAATGGTTATTAATTCCAATTTTCATTACTAAAATCATTTCTGCTTGATTATGTTTTGAGTTTCTTGAGTTAAAATAATAAATTAATTAAGATTAATTTCATGGCCATTTTTTCTTTAAAAATAGTTTATATAACTTAAAAGCTTTATCATTAGTGTTTTCCTGTAGAGAAATGCCATGGCTCAGGTTGTTGTGAAAAACAATATTTCGAAGAGATGGAATACTACTGAAAATGATGTATCTAAAAATCAGTCCTCTGCTGATTCTGCAATTAGACTTCCGAATACAAGTATTCTGAATTCAAATGTTTCAGATATAACTGAACATTTCCTTGATGTATACCAAACTACCTTATACTAAACATATTGTAGTACTATATTTTAGTATTTTAAAGTCGTAGAAGAGCTTAATCTCCCTAAACTGCCCCAATTTAAAACTGAAAAAAATTAAATTTTATGAGCAAACCTGACTATTCTTAGCTTAAGTTAGTATCATTATTATTTTGTTTATATATGCTTCGTGCTTCAAACTTTTGTGAAAATATTTGGTTAAGATAAAGCTGAATAAACTGACGTCTTAACAAATACTATCAATGTTATGCAAAAATATATTTTGAATTAAAAATATTATTTTCAGTCATATTTAATTAAAATAAAGTTTTAATGCAAAACATACATTGGAAAATTAGATAAAAATTAGAAAATGTTATTAAAAAATTAGAGCTTTACGGGCATTATAAGTTTTTCTTTTATGACTTTACAAACTTTAAATGCGTTTTTCTCAGACATTCAATTTATTTTGAAGGTATAAGTGTTTTCTAATCCCTAAGGCTTTTTTCCTGTTCAAGATAGAACCTTGAATTTTTTTGTATATACTCCCAAACGTATGTCCTATAAAAGTTAGAATGGATTTAGGGCTGAGATCTCTAGTTATTTTTCTGAAAAATGCTAAATTTGATGTTTTAAAAATTTTCGTGTTTTTCTCCAGGTTTTTCTAGAAAAATAATTATTAAAAATCAACAAGATAATAGATTTTCAAATCCATACTAATTTTTGCTTGCAATAACCTAAGAAACATAAATAACTTAAAATGACTAAAATTTTTTAAAAAGTGAGCATTTTATAGAAGTCTGAAAAAACTTCAAAACTTCCAAATTTTAAAAATTGTAAAATAATGACTGGTAAAACTGACTTTTTACTTATAGAATCAGCTTACTAATATAATTAAATATAAAACATCAATTATTTTACCCTAACTGTCTCCAAAATTTTTTTTGAAAAAGGATACTTGTAGCCTTAAATTTTGACATTAACTATTTTTTAGGGACAGAAATGATAATCTTCGCAATCCGCTGAAAATGGCCTCAGCTGTAAACGCCATTTCTGCTATAAAACTATTCCCCTTCCCGCTAAAATACTCATCATAGAACCCGTGATGCCATATATCTTGGAAGAGAGGATTTAAAAGAATATTCCTGCTAAGTATCGTCAGAATATTCGTAAAAGTGATTATTATGTAATTTTAAAGCGAGTGGTACTTATAAGTACTGTCGGTAGATAAAGGGTTAAGTTAGCGTAATACTCTCTTATAAATGTATGAACTTAATGACTCAATTCCACACATTTGAAGTGTGCAGAACCATCTCTTGATGGAATTATGGCTCTAATAAAGTTTCAACACGAACTATAGCAGTTGTGATACTTGCTGGTGTAATCGTTAGGAAATTACTGGTTTTTAATGAAATATAGCTACTTATATATATATGATTCCTGCCATTTATTTTTAGGAGCTTACTTAGACTTCAGACCAGCGACTATCCTATAATATGATAACTGCAATTTTGCAAATTAAAAAGCGAAAATTCATTAACTGCTTCTTTTATTCAATGTATAAAGCATAATTGAATCGGAGATCTTTTATTTTATTCTAGCTACGAAATCGGTAAAAAAATTTGGGAAAATAAATATAACTACACTAAGTCTATAAGAAGAAAGATTAATGTATTTCAGCTATGTACTTCCTGGTTAGAAAATGCAATTAAAATGATTTGTCGTAGTATTCATCGTTTTCTTTGTATTTATTTAAGCAATTTTTTCCCAAGAATTTATCAGTAGTTTCTTTTTCTAGCCTCAAAATCAATACCAGGCTGCTCTCATTTCTCTTTAAAACATGTTTTGATATTTTTTTTTAACATAACTTTATATTTCTTTTTTATGCTCATACATTTTAAAATCTCTATCCAAAGAATAGGGTTCTAAAAGTGTGTTAGGACATAAAAAATGTCCTCGCTTTAAAGTTCCATTTAAAATAATACTAAATTAGCAAGGATAAACATTTTACCAAAATTCAGTCTTTAAAAATGTTTTCATTTTTTTTTAAACTTTGGACACTTGTGCTAGAATATTATTATCTTTAACCGTATTTTAAATAAGTTTAGTTTTTAATAGAAATTTATTTGAAAACAGTAAAATAAGGTACTTTAACAGATATTGAGAGAGAAATTTCATCCAATGAATGTAAGCAATCACTAAAAAATAAGAAATACATTTAAGTTTATTTAATTAATAAAATAAAACTATTTTCTCTCCTCAAAGCTTAGTGAAAATAGGTTTAAAGTAATTGTAATGAAATACGAACTTCATCATTCGTAATAAATCCAATAATTGAAATTGTTTTATTTTTCTTCTATCAGAGTTTTAATTTAGTAGTTTAAGTAACAGAGAGAGAGAGAGTTAAACTTTGTCGTGAAATGACTAAATAAGGCAAACATAATGATTTAGTAGGAGGGAATTTCTGGCGCGTTCAAAAACAAATCTCTCATGCACTACAAAAAGTAAAATTGCTTTCACATTGTAAAAGTCTAATTTTCTATCCTAAAAACATCTCCAGTAACCACAGACAACTCACTTTGTAATTTGAATCCCTTACGTATGATGAAATAGAAATAGTTGCTTGTGTGTGTGAAAACCGTTCTGAACTTCTACACATTATAAGTAATATTAAAAGATCATGGGCCATCAGAGAAGATCTGGATACTGAAATTGTTTTCTTTGTTCAACGCACTCCTAAAACTGTATTTCAACACAAGGATTTTCATCGCAATTTTCTAGCCATCTTTTTAGTACAACTTCTGCCTTCTTATTAATTGAGTATTTTGCCTATCGAACATGTTTGGAATTTAATCGGCCAACGTCACACTCATTTCATTATTGTTATAGTAGGGAAAAATAAAATTAGAGTTCAAAAGAAGCAATCTTAATTTTTAAAATTTATTTTTTTTATCTAGAACAGATTCAAAATCTTTTTTAATTCATGCAAGGCATATATAACTTATTGCAAGACTGAGACTTGACCAAGTACTTATTTTCGACTAATAATAATGTTATTGTTATTTTGTTTTACATATAAGCCAGTGTTTCTCAAATTGTGGGGAAGCGGCCGCCTTGACTGGGATGATAATGCAGCGAGGAGGGGGGAAGGCATATCGAAAATTCCTAAATAAATTTTTTTTAAAAAGTTATAAAGTTATTGAAAGGAAGAAAAATATAAAATACATTCTGACATAAAAAAAGTACAATACATATTCACACAGATAGTAAATACACTACTGACCATTAAATTTGCTACACCAGGAAGAAATGTAGATAACAAAATGATATTTATTGGACATATATATTATACTGAAATAACAAATGATTAAATTTTCAAAAAAGTTGGGTGCATAGATTCTGAGAAGTCAGTACCCTGAACAACCACCTCTGGCAAAAATAACATCACCTATACGCCTGGGCATTGAGTCAAACAGAGATTGGATGGCATGCAGAGGTGCAGATGCAAATGCAGCTACAATACGATGCCACAGCTCTTCAACTGTAGTGATTCGCTTATAGTGACGAGCCAGTTGCTCAGCAACCATGAACCAGACATTTCCTATTGGCGAGAGATCTGGTGAACATGTAGGTCAGGGGAACAGCTAAACATTTTCCGTAGCAAGGAAGGTCCATACAATGTCGGCAACATGCAGTCATTCATTATCCTGCCGAAACGTAGGGTTTTGCAGGGTTCGAATAAAGGGTAGAGCTACGGGTCGTAACACACCAGAAATGTAACGTGCACTGTTTAAAGTGCCGTCAGTGCGAACAAGAGAAGACCGAGACGTGCATCCAGTAGTACCCCATACCTTCACGGCAGGTGATGGACCAGTAGGATGATGACGAATGCACGCTGCCAATGTGCGTCCACCACGATGCCGCCAAACATGCATGCCAACATCTTGATGCTATAAACACAACCTGGATTCATTTGTGAAAATGAGGTCTCACCATTCGTCATTTATCACACCGAGATTCGTCATTTATCACTCCCTTGAAGATGCTCCTTTCTGTGATGCAGCGTCAAGAGTAGCCGCAACCATGGTCTCCGAGCTGAGAGTCAGCGCTGATGCAAACGTCGCTGAACCGTTCGTACACACACTTGTTGTCTTGCAAACGATCCAAATCTTGACTCTGAGCTCGTGACATGGCTGCACTATCCCTTAAGGCCATGAAGTAACATGCCTGAATTCTAGACTGCTAGTGATAGGCCGCCGTTGAGATCCAGCAAGGTGTTCCGTATTACCATCCTGAACACATTGAATCCATATTCTGCTGACTGTCATTGGATCTCGATCGACGCGAGCTGCAATACTACGGTACGATAAATCACAATCCCAGTACTCTACAATTCAACCTTTATCTAAGACAGAAACGTGCTGGTACACATTTCTGCTTCTTACACGATGTCTCATAACAAATATTCACCTGACAACGAAGAACAAAGGCCATTTGTGTATTAGAAAAACCAGCTCACAAACTTCATTTATTATACACATTGTAAGTGTCTGTAACGGCGCCTACTTTGTCTGAATGCGCAGAAAAGCTCATAATTTGCATATCATAACTCCTTCTTGCTGTCGTTTAAATCTCACGTCTGTAGCATGTCGTCTTGGTGCAGCAATTTTATTGGTCAGTAGAGTACTTACAAATGTATTAGTACGGTAAAAAGTATTTGATAATTAATTTATTCATACTCATGTAAAAACAATTTTAGTTTTTACTAGTGATTTCCATTGGCTTGCCATATAGAAAATTTTATACAAAATTTAATACTTATTTTTATAATTAAAGTTGCATTGTAGCTTTACGTTAAAGTTTATTATTATTGTATTCAATACATAGTTGCATGATGTGGGTGCGATGAAAATTATTACTGAAAATTGGGTCGTAAATACTGAAAGTTTGAAAAGCACTGATATAAGCTGTTTTCAAATCCGGGAACTTATTGTATAATTTCTTTTGTTAATTTAATAAATACAAGTCCCTTATTTGAAGGATTGTAGGTATCTTATTTGAAGGAATACAAATCTCTTATTTGAATGAATTCAGGTCTCTTATTTGAATGAATACAAGTCTCTTCGAATGAATACAGGTCACTTATTTGAATGTGAATAGAGGTATCTTGCAGAATAAGTTATTACTTTCATTTCTTCTGAGTGGCATTTCAATTCCTACAAAACGAGATTAGGCAAAATATTAGTTCCACTCATTAAATTATTTCAAGAAATAAAACTATTTTAACTTAAGATTTTCCAAAACAATAAATTTTTTCGTTTGAAGTTTCCATTTTATAAGAACTTGTGCTCATATTTTCAGCGTAAACTTTGATCTTTTTCACTCCCTCTGTATATATTATTTAAAAAGCTACTTCGATATAACAACTTTTTTAACATATAGTAAGACCACTTTTCTGTCTCAAAACCCTCAGCACCTGGGAAGCCATTAGGTAACATTAAGTACATGACACCAGGTTATCAACTTCACATGTAATTCCCACATATTATGAGGTAGCAGGTGGACAGCACGAATTAAATCTTTCAGGTAGACCCACAAATGTTCGATTGGATTCTTGTTAGTTGAATTCTGAAGACAAGATATCCCTTGAAATTTACCAGAACGTTCCTCTAATCACTTCTTGACGATTCGGCACACATGACAAGTGCATTATCTTGTTGCTAAACGCCGTGACCCATTGTTTCTTGAAGAGGGGTGGTATACCTAATCTTCAATGATGTTTACATAGCATATTAATTTCAAAGATTTTTATGTGGAGTTGTCGGGTCCCAATGTGTTCACTGAACACATCACACCCACCAAAGCACCAGCACCACCTCCATGCATCCGGCCAAAAGTGCATCTGGATTCCAAGGCTTCCACTGGAAATTTAGCATTATACTGCAAACGCACATTACGGGTGACCATAGCGCCACCCGCAAGTGCTATATAAGAGAAGAAAAGATTGAAGATTTTAAGTATGGCAATTGTTTTTTTCGTGTGTTTTTTAAGCTATTTATTTATGCCTCGTGGAAGACACTGAGCGTCTTTTGACGAAGGTTCTGAATTCGATCTAGGAAGAACAGTAGCCTATAGGTATTGAAGATTATTCTTCAGAGAAATTGGTCAACGTATTGGACGAAACCAAGCAACTGTGAAGCGGATCTGTCATCGCTGGATGTAGGAGGAAACGACGGACCGGCGGGCCTGATCACACCCTCCTTGTTACCTCGCTGCCCGTGATGACAGGTGGATTGTGAGCATGGCAGTGATGGCTCGCTTAGTCACATTACGATCCATAGCACAACAGATTTTGCTTTTACGCATCACTTGGTGTCCACTCGTACCATCCGATACCGTTTGCAGAAGAGTCGAATGTTCGCAAGTAGTCCACAGCTTTGTTTACTCTTAACTACAACGACAGACCCAAGATAAACCACCTGCATCTACAACAGATCAACTTCGGTCATATGTCGAAGCTGCATGGACTGTTGTACCCCAAAGAAACATCCAAAGCCTTTTTCATTCACATGTCACAGGAGGCTGTAATTTTAATCGTTTGATATTTGTGTATGTGATCAGCCAAATAAATTTCACTGTGATATCTCTAGAAGTTTTTGGTGTTGCATTTTGTGAGGCCAGCAGTGTACTAAAAACGGCTGGAAGTGGATATATTGAAATACTGGAATGATTTAAGCGTTTTTAAACCTAGTCTCAAAAACAGCGCTCAAGAAATGGATCATAATTTTTCAGAAGTTGAAATTAATCTTGCATATTCAAAGGCCATTCCAATGCATTACTAGGAGTAGTATTCAAAAAGCATCACCCACTTGAGACACTGATAGAGAGGTATTAATATTTTTGCTAGCCTTGACTATTATAAGTTGTCAAGAATTATTTTCAAGTGATAGATACGCTAAACTTTTGCTAGAATGCCATAGATATTCCATTTTGGAAGTGCAAAAAATATCCTAACCGTGAAAATTATTCTTAGAAATAGTGCGTTTTTTGACAGTAACCACCAATTCAATTAACCTTGACGATTACATCACACCTATATCCATCACATTTAACCAACTCCTCGTCGAATTTAGGCACCAGAAAAATGCAAAATGGGTGTGCGATCATACTTGTCGAGTTTTGGACTACATTCGACTAATAGAAGAATTTGTGCGTAAAGTGAAATGCATTTATCTTTCAGCCTACTTGGTAATATGGAATTGTAGAGTTTTGGGGGTCCAATATTGCAAACAATTTCTAAAATTGGAGATCATCCGGATCCCTTTTATACACTATCTGGCCAAAAGTATCTGGACACCCAGTGGTATCGAGTTAGAGCGTCCTGAGGCACATATTAATATGATGTTGGTCTCCCTTTTGTATGGACAGCCTGCACACGTTTGGGAAGGCTTTCCACCAAATTTTGATAGGTGACCATAGGAATTGCCTTCCAGGTGTCCATCACAGCTGAAGTAAGTGCTTGCCGTGAGGATGGTCGATTTGGCTGGCTACGTAATCCGCGCTCTAATTCGTCCCAAAGGTGCTCTATGGGATTTAGATCGGGGCTCTGAGAAGGCCAGTCCAGTTTTTGAACACCCATTTCGCCAAATCACGTCTGTGTAAGCCTCGATGTGTGAATGGAGCAGTTATCCTGCTGGAAGAGAAATGGGCCTTCCCCGAAATATTACCATAGAGTTGGGAGTGCAGCATCGTCCAGAATGTCCACATACATCTCAGAGTTCATGTTTCCATTCGCAGGAATTAATTGACCCAGGCCAAACCACGAGAAACACCCCCACACGATTATGCTTCCACCACCCAACTTAACAGTCGGTACAATGCAGTCACTAAAGAAACGTTCGCCGGGCATTCGCCAAACCCAGACGCGTCCATCCGACAGCCAGCTTGTAAAGCGAGATTCATCACTCCAAAGAACAGTTTTCGACATGTCCACAGTTCAATGACGGTGAGCTCTACACCATTGCAATAGATGCTTCGCATTCTGTGGAGTGATTTTGGCTTGTGAGCGGCTGCTTGACCATGGAATCCCAAGTTTTTAAACTCTCGACAGACAGTCCTGCTGCTAACACGAATTCCTGATGAACTTTGGAACTCCTGAGAAATTTCCACCAACGAGGACTTGCAATTTTGTTTCACTACCCTTTTCAGAGCTCTGCGGCTGCGTTCACCAAGTATTTTCAGCCTACCGGTTCGTTTTTCTGCCGTTTAACCGCCTCGACGTTTCCACTTCACATTATATCACTCACAGTGGATTTAGGCTTCTTTAGAATGTCCGCAATCTCATGAATTGATATCCCATAAAGGTGGCATCCCACTATACTGCCACCATCAAACTCACTAAACTCCTTTGACTTACTCATTGCCTCACAAACGGATAAACTGACAAACCACTACCAACACTTTTAAAGCTTTCAATTACGTATCAAATTGCGTCACTCGCTAGAACCACTTTTTTAAGGGGTGTCCGGATACTTTTGGTCCGATAGTGTATCTACAATTGTCTGTGACTGGATGCCAACGTGCGTCTTTTTTGATGAAATAAATACATTTTCTTTTTTTTTTTTTTTTTGTTGGCTTGAAATAGTGTAAGAAAGTAACTCATTAGTGTAAGAAAACTATATATTTCATGCAACAGCATTAATTTAAGGTTTGAAACTTTGTCTTTTTCTTTAAAATCCGAACTATACATAAATTTAAGCAAATAATAAATAAGTCACGTTTTTAGTTCATTTTATGATTATTTAAATAATCATTATGAAAGAGGTCCATACTTAATCAGTCTTATACATTATTTGAAAGAAAAATTTTAGATTTTCTTTGTGGAAAAAAAGATTCAGAACACTTCAGAAGTTCACAAGAATTCAATTTAGACATTCTAGCAAAAACACCGAATCTGCAACCCATACTGAATATATAAGAATTGAAACAAAAATCAGAATGATTTCTCATCCAAAAAATTTCGTTTCTGTAACACTCTTATTGAATTTGGAAGCGACTAAATCAGCTAGACAATGAAATATTTGCTAAAAGTATCCCTGACATTGTTTTCGACACTCCTGTTTTGACACGTTTCTGTTTTGATCAATAAACTCTGATTTCTATCTGTCTTTTTTCTTTACATAGGTAAAGATACAGCGAAGCTGAACAAAAATTCAGAATTTTAAACTCAACATGTTAGTGAAATAGTTACAAAATTCGTAAATATTTCCCTCTTGACAAAATAATATTTAATTCTTTACTTTAAGATGCATAGTTCCTACATGTATTTTAAGTGACCTTTAGTGCAATGCATAAAACAATATGTCAAATTGCTTCAGAGATCTTTCAAACAGTTTATATACGTAATATTTATTGGAAATGTAGTCATAATATATTAAATTCAAACTCAGTGGCGCAACAGCCCATGAGAGTCAGGGCCTATTGTGCCCATCCCAGTATACACGACCATTGGGCGCTGAGGTGCATGAGCAGATGTCCTGATTATGTGGTCAGTCTGAAGCGACATCCCCTGTATTTAAGTTCTCTAGCAAGCTTGGTACTCATTTATCGTCTCACTGCAGTAGGGATAAAAGACTGAGTCGACCTTGCCCAGCCCGGGAATAGAAACCAGACCGGTGGTGTGGAAGCCCAATACACTACCACTGAACCATTGGGCCTTCCTTGTAAAATATTAAGTGACTATAAAACTACATTAATATAGTACAGATTCTTAACCCACAGATAAAATTCGATAAGAAACCTAAAAAAGTTTTCACAAAAAAAAAAACACGCACAAATATTGGCTATTAAATTATTTTTTTCTTGCAGTCTTATTTAGATTATCCTTGTTTAATACCTGAAAATAAATTTATGAAGAATTAAATAAACCACATTTATATCAAAGCGTGTAAAGTTAGTTAGACTGATAAGCTAATTAATCCATTTAAATACTATTTCCTGGTTCTATTTTTCACACTTAACAATCATAGGATGCAGATATGAGTATACTGTCCGATACACATTGATGCTACATTTGACTTCCGATGATTGAGATATTTTGAGTGAGCACTGGACGAGAACATATCGTAGTCGAAAAATAGTAATTCAATACGGGGAACTGACATCAACATTTGGTACAATGATATGTTTGTATTACACTGCTGGACAATTGCTAAGGACGGATCACAAATTGCTATGTAGCATAACATTAAGCAAGACATGAGGCCTAGTAGGATAAAATATAGTTGCCACACTGCTCAGACATTAGAATAAAGAATATTTATTGTTCTGGAAAGTACAAAAGCTGTGAAACATCTGAAAGAAAAAATGTTCATTTGATCTGCGTACGGAGAAATGGAACAATGCATCTAAAAGTCAGCAGGCACCTTAAAGAAAGGTATCGGTACGGGATATGTCCACCGTGGAGTGTGATGCAACATGCCACACTTCGTACCATACTTTGCACAACATTATCCAGCAGCTGTTGAGGTAATTTATCCCATTCCTCTGTGAGTGCACGGATGAGGGTGTTCTTGTTTGTCGGAGGATAGTTTCGACCAGCAACTTGCCTCCCCAAAGCATCCCACACATTTTCAATGGGGTTTAGATCTGGAAAACGCGCTGGCCATACGAGACGTTGAATACCCTCGCTCTCTAGACAATCCTGAACAGCGAGCGTTCGATGACATGTTGCTTTGTTGTCCATAAAAACAAATTTATCACCGACAGCACCACGGAAAAGACGAATATGAGGAAGTAGAACTTCATCAATGTATCGTTCGCCCGTCATAGTCCCATTCGCAACCACATGTAGGCGCATGCGGCCATTGATCATGATGTCGGCCCACACCATGATACTGAATGTCGGATATCGATCCTTTTCCTGGATATTTTCTGGATGATAAGCAATACCACTCTCGCGCCAGATTAGTTGGCGTCTACAATCCGATGACAGACTGAACCTACTCTCATCTGAGAATAGTACGCATGCCCAGTCCTGTTCAGTCCAATTGGGATGCTCACGACACCATTGCAAACGGGCAGTTTGGTGCTGTCTGGTCAATGGGACACACACAACAGGTCTGCGTGCGTATAGTCCTCCTCCCCTCAAACGTCTGGCAACAGTTTTTCGGGAGATCTGCTTTCCTGAGGCAGCAAGAAACTGATTTGCCACCTGCTCAGCTGTGGTGCGCCTGTTCCTTTTTGCTGATAGGACGATATATCTGTCTTCTGCAGGCGTCGTACTTCTAACACGACCTCCCCCGTGGCGTCTACTACACATTCCAGTAGTTTTAAATGACTTCCACAGCCGTGAAACAACGCTGTGAGATATGTCAAACTTCCTGGCAACATCTGTTATTCCCCCCTTCTTCGATCTTTCCAATAATTCGGCCACGCATAAAATCATCTATGTGATGTCGGGAAGACATGCCAAAAATTTTAAGTTCGTCTATTAAATCTTTCCTGTAAAACTTTGACTTGAAACAACAACTGTCCACAAGCGTCAAAACCTTTAAAGCTCTTATGAACGCTATCACGTGATGAACAGACGTGGAAAAAAATTTGCGTACTCATACTTCTTCTTACTAATATCCCGCACTTATTCTAATTTTCCACATTTTGCTTCCTTTCATTTTGTGGTTGCTATGGATGATAGTGTTATCCGTCCTTAGCAATTGTCCAGCATTGTATTATTAATAGTATAGTGTTGAACATTGAAGGAAAAAATAAATCCATGAAACTATTTTCCTTGATGAATTCCTGTCTGATTTTAGAACATCTCTTCGACAAATAAAAGTATTTAGTTTTTAAAGGAAAATAATTTCGTAATCTAACAACATGACTATTCAGGTAATCTTGATTTACGTTGATAGCGTTTGTACATTTACTTAAAACTGTTATTTATTTAATTCAGAGAAAAATTCTTTTCATATACTTGTTTATATTAACTATGTTGACTAACTTGATTGACTTGATTTTGTTTATGAAAAAAAGCACATGGTTGCCAATCCAGCCCATTCGATGCATGCGATATCGGGTTTGCCATCTTGTCGAATTACTTTGAAAGCTGTTTTTGTTCCGATAATACGTAATAATATTATAACAGCAAAACGAACAACTTTTTTTTATTAAACCCTCTACTTCACTTTCACATGGGAAGAATTATGAACATAATTTTAACATATTCAACACGCATCTGTGTTCAAATTTTTATTATTCACATATATTCGTGTATCGGGGGTTATCGAAACACCAAGTAACGCCAGCTTGTATCAGTTAAGAATAATTTTAAAACTGCATGTGTAAATAAGTATTATTGCAGGAAGCATGTGAGTTGCAAAATTCAAAAACTATTTTTATAAAAAAATGTCTGCAGACTTGTGAAAAACCTATGGACTTCCCTTATATACAATTTATATCTTATAAATATATCGAAGTACCACTGAATTAGGGATACCTATCTAGTAACGAGTGGATCTCCTCTGGCCTTGATAACGGCTGCCACACGACGAAGCATAGATTCAACAAGTTTCTGGAAACGTTCCACTGGAATGACTTGCCAAATATTGACTGAAGTTGGTTCTATATGATGACCATTCGTGTCTTGCTCTAAAACATCCTAAAGATGCTCAATAAGATTTGTTTGGGCTTCTGGTGGCCAATTTATGACAAAAAAGTCAGAGAAATGATCATCCAACTAACTAGCCAGTTGCCAACCGGGACTTGAGAGAGGTACAGTTGTCTTATTAGAAAGCTCCATTACCGCGCGGATAACAGAACAGCACACACGGATGGATGTGATCACCCAACAACTCTACTTACAGAATTGCATTGAGGGAGGTTAGTACACACACCAAAGATCCCTTATAGTGCCAAGAAAAAACACCTCAGACCATGATTAAGTCACCATTCCCTTGTACAGTTCCAACTTAGCATGCAGGATGCTTGGCTTCATGAACCTGACTCCTTATTCTAAGCCTCCCGTCGGCATTAAGTAGTCTGAATTGAAATTCATCACTCCATGCTACTCGTTTCGTGTCCTCTACACTCCAGTCTCTGTACCCTCTAACCAAGGCAAGACGGGCAGCCCGACGGAGATCATTGAACAATAGTACTCTCATACGTTGACGGCTTCCGAAACCCATACGATGAAGCGAGCGTTGCACAGTCCATTCACTGATTGTACGAATTGCAACGTCATTCAACAGTTCTAATTTGAGCTAGTGTTTGGCTTCGCTGGTTATGTACAATATGCCTGAGCCATCTCTCACCACGCACTGTCAAGGCCAATTGTCCTTTGCAGCTTCCCCTCACTAGTTTTGTGTCCACCCTCCATGTA
This sequence comes from Trichonephila clavipes, assembly GCA_019973935.1. Taxonomy (NCBI): domain Eukaryota; kingdom Metazoa; phylum Arthropoda; class Arachnida; order Araneae; family Nephilidae; genus Trichonephila; species Trichonephila clavipes. Next base: position 49,266 of record BMAU01003549.1, read on the forward strand.
TTCTTGGTATACTCTTGACACTGTCGATCTTGAAAATTATAGCTGTCTGATGATTTCGGAAAGTGAATGGCCCATACGTCCCGCACCTACGATTTGTCCTAAAGACAGTTTACCCATACTGGCAATTACAACAGCTAATTCAGAACAGCTACAGTTCGCGCTATATATGCAGCTACCACAGCGCTCTCATTTGCGCATAAATGATGCGCAGTGCTACACAATTTGATAGCCCTTTCTATTCGTAATTCAGTGGCACTTCAGTGTATTATAGCTAATTGAATTAGGGAGAATGTTAGAAAAATTTACAGTGTTATCATTCTAAAAATAAAAAGAAATTAATCATTCATTAACCGATTTCCGGAAAGAAAGGTTTCTTAAGTCACATTGCTACAATTATTTTATTTCATTGGAACAACTCAATGCATTTCCACGTAATCGAGTATTATAAAACTTATCATAAGTAAACATGCCATTTGTATTACATAAAAATCAGGAATAAATTACATTTTTAAAAGTGATTATTATTTCAATGCAGTTTGAGAAAGTAGTCTAACTTTTTTTCTCTAAGGAAAAAATGTAGTTTAAATAAGCGCATTACCTATTTTTGCATTTGTTTATGCAATGAAGGCTTACTAATTTGTTTTATTCTATGAGAAAATGAAAAAAGTAATTTATGAATAAGTTTTTTCTGGACATTTTGGTGACGAACAGCTGAACTTGAAATTCGGATCAAGTGACAATGGTGATTCCTAGGTGTTATTCCACTCTCTCTTCATAACTTTTATATTTATTTTTAAAAAATTTATAAAAAAACTAAAATTTTATTATTTTGTAAATTGGAGCAAGATCTGTAAGATAGTCAAAACTCATTTAAATGGACTGAATTTTAACATTATTAAACTCAAACCATGATCGTGGTGTCTCAATTAAAGGTTACATATTGACTAACTAAGTTTGAGCCAAATTGTTCAACCTATTAAGTTCTGGTGCCAACAATAAATTATTCATATCAACAGCAATTATAGCTGCAACAATGATCTTCTACAATGAACATTTGAAGCACTCTAACTGGAGGAAAAGCTTTCCAAATAAAAGTGAAAATTCTCTAAGAGAAGATAACAGCGACTATTTGACCCAAACAAGGATTACTTTTCAATTAGATTCGTCAGATCACGTTTCTGTGGGCCATCAGATAAGCAGATAAAATCTACTTACACTGTGCTTCGTCCCTCAATCTGCACTGCAATAGATTGTAGGGGGTTAATTAAACACCCTCTTTTCCCCTGCGTGTACTGTATGCAAATTATCAACTGCGCGCTCTTTCTGTCAGTCGTTAAGAGTTCACGTATCCTATAACACATAAATGATCTAACTCATTCTTTTTGAATGGTAAGAATGGAGCATTTGACTATCGAGAAGTTTCTTAGGACAAAAGTTGCAGAATAAGAGCACAATTGGCTTTGCATCATAAAGGAGGAATGGAGAGATTTAAATTTTTGTTGAAATAATGAGTCACAAGGAGAGCTATCATATAAGGAATATAAGTATACAAGAGATATAGTAAACATGTAATATCTTAACGTGTAACACATATGTAATATTAGCATGTAGATCCTTTTCAGAAGCAGCAATTTGTATTTGTTGAAGCAGCGTTTGGGCTTAATTACTGGAGAAGACATTACATGTAATTATGTCTCACATTCTAATTTTTACATCGCAGAAGAATCTGAAGAGTAATTTTTATGTAATATTTTGAATGATCGATTATTCCGAAGGTTCTGCACGGTGATACAAACACTTGTTTCCACGATTTTAAGGCATCGAAATTAAGTCAATTTTCTTCTGAAATAATAATTAAATAATTTTCAATTAAAATTGTCACCAAAAATTAGATAACAAACAATTTCCACTAATTTTATCTCATTAGAATAATTTTAATTTTGTCGATGCAAGAATTTTCCTTTTTAATATACATGCATTTAGATGCTAAGAGAAGAAAGATTATAATTACTTTTCCTGAAACATTTCATGTGTATATTTCCATATTCATATTTGTAATTATATATAGTGAAATTCAATGAAATTAATAATAAAATCGTGAAAATATTTAATTTACTGATAAAATAAAATTATTTACGTACGAATTTGAATAAAAGAAAGAAAGCATGTATAAAAGAAAGAAAGCATGTATGTATAAACAAATGTAATTTAATTCCGATTTGTCAAATAATAAAGAAATTGCAGTTTGAATATTTATAATTAATGTAGAGAGAGTAATCTCTCTCTAATATATTATTTATTTTCATTCCATGATTATTAAAATATTTTTTAAATAGCTATCATCTCTGAATTTAGTGTATTTTAAAAATTATTTAAGCAAATTTAAGAAAATCTACTTAGAATTTTTCAAGCATGTGTGATACATGAATGCAAAATTTAAAAAAAGAATCTTCATATTAACAAAAACTGAATAAAATTGTTTGTAAAAAATAACTAAAAAAAGAATGAATGATGATTGAATTCATAATTATATTATTATTCTATATTCTGTTCTTCGATAAAGGTAAAGATTTCAAAAATTGAGAGATTTTTCTGATACATTTTGTATAAGTTTGTTTCATTCCATCTATTTGTTTTTTCTTATACTTATTCTAATGAGGAAATTTTCATTTCCCCAAATATTTTTTTTCAGTTAAAAAAAATTAAGATGAATTGAATTTCTTAGCTATAAGATTAAAAAACACTATAATAATTATATAAAGCGAATTATTTTGTAAGAAGGAAAATAACTACAATTTCATTCGTAGTATTTGAAGAAATAATATTTGAGGTACATAGAATCAGGATTAGAGTTTAGAGATTCATTCGTGAATTTTATCTGAATAAATTTAATTTCATGTACCCGTTCCTGAACTTGTGATTAATGTTTTCTTACTACATCTCGTGATGAGTCCTATTCATTTATCCTCTTAGAGGAGTACTTCTTTAACTGTTGCTGGAATTTCAAACCGCCTTCCGCAGAGAGAACTTGATTTTACACTAATTTAAGTGCTGTTTAAACCCTAGCAATGTGAATGGTGTAGTTGGTCATTACTTTGTTATTAAAGTGAGATCAACTAAGCTCCTTTCGGAAACCTTGTTGAAAGAGAGAGAAGTTTTAAATTAGATTAATAGTCTACCAGGAGAGATATTACGATGGTTCTTCTATCGTATTATACTCAGAAAAGAGTTTAATTATTTGTCTTATGAACTTAAGATTGTTTTCTAAATCGATTGCTCTCTTGGTTTATAATCTCGATTGTTCTTAAATTAATTGAACCGAAATAAAAGTGATTATTTTTATAACAATATATGTTAATTCAGTGCCCCAAACTACACCTGTAGCCGTAGAGGCTGCTACAGCCTCACAAGCTGAAACTTTACTGTGTATTAGGTTTTAAGAGATAAAAATAACTATTTAGTTTTTGGCTAGTATCGTGAATCTTTTTCGTCTTTATGGGTCTTTTATTTACTTTCTTATACCATTAAGTGTAACAAGTAATACGTGATTAAATTCACAAAAAATATACTAAGCACAGAAAAAAGAATAATTCATTTCTTTTAATTATAGCATAAGTATCAAAAATATTGGTCCAAGCTTGTGAAAATTTTACACTTTGCTTAACTTAAATTTTGAAAAAAATTGAAAATTTTAATTTGTGATTCTTGTTTCTATATTGCATGTGACAATGTTAATTTTATTAAGTTTGCAATAAAATAATTATAGTAAATATTTAAAAAAAATACTAATGTGAAGTATAACATACACATTTTGATATATATTTTTGCTTATACGTAACTGTGTATCATACAGTGTTGACCAAAATTTTGTGGACACTTTTTTAAATTGTTATGTTTTTTAAGTTTGTTTGCTTATACAAAATTTTACGTTGCACAAAATGCTAAGTATTTTATATCATTTTAAAGAGAATTTAATACTAAATTTAATACAAAAAAGAAAATTTAAATATTTTCAACGTAACAAAGTTATGCAGCAATAACTGTCGTTATACATTGGATACTGATGATAGCAGTGCGCTATCGGAGCTTAGTGAGTTTGCGTTTATTAGTTGAGAGCGCTGAGAATGATTTTAAGCTCTTTCTTTGTTATTACATGACGCCAGGTAACAATTATATCCTCAATTAGCTCCTTTTTATTTCATGGATACCTCATTTGGACAAGAGGTTTCAAACGGTGCCACAGGCTTTCGATAGGATTGAGGTGAGGCCTGTTTTCTGACCAGGATAACAACTCAATGATCTTAGAACGGTACCAGTTTTTAAACTACTTTACTGTGTAGGAAGGAGCAGAATTTGCTGAAAAATAAATGAAACATTGTTGGTAAATGGATTCTGATGTAAAGCAGAAGTTTGGGTTCTAGAATGGTGTCAATGCATTTTATAACATTCAGTGGCCCATCGATGATATAAAGGTGACAGATATCATCTTGTGATATGAATGACTAAATGATAAAACTATGTGGGTACTTCACAGTTACCTGGATGCAGTCAGGATGTACCGTTTTTGGTTTCTACGTCGTACATATTTTAGGCTATAACTACTGTGTGAACAACGATATTTTAGTTTCCTCTCACCATATAACTTGTGAAAAATAATTATTTGTCCAATTAATGTGTTCTATTGCCAATGTAATCCCTTTTAGTGCTGCTGTAAATTGAGGTAGAGCTTTCTTCGAGGAAATACTGAGCATTTTTACACAATTTAAAATTTTCTATAATTATATAAACTTGAAAAACATAACAATTTAAAAAAGTGTCCACAATTTTGTCCACCACTGTACTATCTTGATTCATGGAAGGAGTTTAAGGGAAAGTTTCCTATTTAATCATAATAAAGCCCTGTATTAAAGAGTAAGTTATTTCCTTCTAAAGCATTATTTAGAATGGGGATTCCGAAAGCGGTAAATATTTTGAACGCCGACAAATGCATTTTTATTTGCTTATAATTGTAATTTAAATTAATGTATGAAAAATGTTTAACAATTAGCAAAATATTAAAATACCAAGATCACAAAAGTCATAAATTACAGATGTTTCCTTTTCTTTAGATATATTTAGTAGCTCATGACTTGTGTGTGTATAAATTTAAACATATTAGACATATTATATAAATTAAAAAATAGTGACATCAAGTTTTCTTCCATATATAATTTTTTTCGACATTACAAAACTAAACTCACAGAGAACACAAGTGGTCGTATTTGCCGAATGATGATGGTTGCCAAACTGTAGTCGACGTTATTCAGTCGTGGATCTTGAGTCGGGGTGCCACTGAATATGTTTCGTGCAGAGGTATAATGCACGTTAAATCTGTCATCCAAAATCAACCACGTTGGCATGCCATTCTCGTTTCTTAATCCGAATTGAAATTTATGCAGTCCATCGCAAGTAGCCCTCGTATTGCATTAGGGTTTGATGTTAATAGAAATCTCGAATCAAGTGAAAACAAAGCATATTATGAATATGGTGCATGTCATACTTTTTGAGTCTATGTCGACGAGAAAACCAAACAAAAGAAATTAAACTGAATGCATACAAAAATTAGTTTTTATTATATGTGGCTCCACTACATCGAGGTAGCTGACACTTGCGCTTTAGTTTTTAAGGAACACGTGATCCTGTGCTTAACATTCGAAGAATTGTGAAGATATGAAGTTTCAGTAGTGCTTCTCAAACTGTGGGGTGCGTCCCCTAGGGGGCGTGATAACCCCATAAGGGGGGTCGAGTACATAGGAAAGTCGAAAACAAAAGATTATTTTTTAAAAAAAAATTATTAATTTATTGAAAGGAAACAAAACAAAATCCATTCTGACATACTAAAAAATAAAATACACATTTACACTTATAAATGTATCAGTACTGCACAATGTGTTTCATGATTAATTTTAACAGTACTAAGTTAAGGAAGTTCACTAATTACTAATAACCCTAAGGGTATGTCATAACATTTTATACAAAATTTTATATTTATCTTGATTATTTGTACAGTTTATACTTCAATTCGTATTGTAGCTTTACATTAAAGTATATTAATATTGAATTCAACACATCGTTATTATATGAAGGAGGGCTCGACAAAAATTATAATTGCAAATTGGGTCGCAAGTATAGGAAGTTTGAGAAACACTGAGTTACAGAGGTGTGCAGTGATAAGGATAATATTAGGCAAAAATATATCCGGATGTACTGTCATATTCCCCCTTTATAGCTTTATATTTTGAATGAATTTCACAAGCCGAAGTAATTAGAATTAACACACACATTTTTCCATAAGTCCCCATTTAACAATTTATTGTCATCTATAAAAAATGTATAATTAATAAAACACTTCAAAATGTTTATAGTCCAAGTAAAATTTTAAAAGGATATTTTCTTTAATATTGAAATTAATGAGCCGTGTAATTCTTAAATAATATCTTAGTCATTCACTGCACTAAACAAGAATCTATAGATTTTGTACCAATATTTTACATTGGGAGTGATGTTCAGCTCACAATGTTGAGAATAAATATGCTTCTATAAAAGGTTTTTGGAATCTTTTTTCAGGACGACTTTAAGTTTTCTATAAGTTTCAAGAAAAAATAAAATAAATTTAACAAACTTTGAGTAAATGATATTGCATGTCAGAAAATGATTTTATTATTTCATTTTTTAAAAACTAATGTATTTCATTCACCTGGAATAAAACTGAATCTTATTTCGTAATACAGGTAAATCCTTTTCCCAGTTACGTCATTAAAAAGCATGAAAGTAAATAATTGCATTTTAATGAAAGGTTCATTATAAAATTATATTAGTCATAAGCAATGCGATTGGAAAACATTACTTACAAATCTCATTGAATGTGTCTGTAATGGCAAACTATTGAAAACAATAACTCCGAAGTAATTTTGCAGAATGAATACAAATTTTTAATCAATACTTTCCATTTCAGAATTTTTGAAATTGAAAGCACTAGTTACTCCTTTGCCTCACTTTGTTATAGGTTCATATAATAAAGAATCATTTTGAAACTGCAACAATGCAATATGCATAAGCATATTGAATACGGAAACAACCACATCGTAAAATTAAGTCCCAGCTCTAATTACATTTTACCCAGAAATAATTAGATATGTTATCAATTAAACTTGTGAATATAGCTAATTAATGTAAGAATAGTTTTGTTCTAAAAAGTTGAAATAATGTATAAAAATAATATCGATGTTTAAAACATACTTAAAAATAAACAGTTAAATAGGAATATAAAAAAAAAAAAAACAAAATTTTTTTTCTTGAGGAATAATAATTTTACTATAACTGCATCAATTATTTGAATTGCACGTATAGTAACATTATTTGTAATGTAAGCTGTGACACTTTATCTTTAACAACTCTTAGAAATGTGTAAATTAAATCTCCTTTTTATTAAATTTATTGTTTCAATAAGTCACAACATGCAGTTTATATTAGTTTTGTGGACAATTTACTTAATGAAATCTATTTACATAAGTTTTTAATCAAAAGCCGCCAGAAACTTTGTGCGTTTCTCAAATTGTAATAGATATAAAGCCAATAAAAAAACAACAGGATGATAGATTGACTTTCGCAAATGTTACTCCTTTCTTTTTCAAGGGATAAAATTGGATTTCGGAAACACAGGAAGCTCTAATTATACGTATAAAAATACATATGACATTGAATATTACTGTAAGCAGCTAGTAAAATTATTTAAATTAACCCAGTGTTTCTCAAACTGTGGGGCGTGCCCCCCTGGTGGGCGCGGTAACCCTGCGAGGGGGGCGCGAGCATATTGAATGAAAATAAAAGGATTAAATAATAATTTTTTGGAATGAAGTAAAACAAAATGCTTTCTGACATAATAAAAATACACATTTACACTGATATAATTTATTTTTATCATCTGGTGATCATTAAAAATAAAAGATTCCACTTCAAACGCTCATTAGACATCTTTGATCCAATAACCAAATTAAAAAAATATTTTGTTTGCTTTGCTGTAATCCCACGATGGGAGATTTTTTATTACGTCTCTTTTAACCTAAAATATTACTTTAGCTGACCTTCGAACTTTCTGGCATGGTTATCTCCGTCGTTTTTTTAGGGAAGCTGTAAATAATATATTTCTGTTTCGCCTTTTTCCACCTGAAAGAGTTTTATGATATATGGATAAGCATATTGAGCACTTTGAAGAATTATTTGGCCAAGATTTATTTTTGAGTAATTTAAAACATATAATGCATAATGAAAAACGTTTTACAAAATTATTGCTTAGAACACATGCTACACTTTCCCCATGAACAATTTTGTGGTTTTGATTGCAGGTTTGTGCAACTTATTATGGTTTATAAATGTAAATGAGTAGAATATTAAAAAGGGGCATCTGTGTGTGTGATTCCTATTGAAAGAAGTTGAAATAGATCAAGCTATTGAAGAACCTACTGAAATAATGCATATTAATCAAGATATATATAGCGAAAGTAAATATCAGAAAAACGTAAAAAAGGAAACGTTTGCGTTGATTTGAAATTTTCAAATGCTGCCTAAAGATCTCTATGAAGGAAACTATGAAGCCATGATGTAGCACTTCGCCTGGTCAAAAAGACACAAGGAAGAAAAAGTTCAAAATGCTATTTGTAGATATCATCAAACTACAGAAAACTGCAAAAAAGTGAACAAAATATGACAGTTTTACTGTGGAAAATAGCATTCCTGTGTTAGCAAAAAGTGTCTGTGATTTACGTCCTTTATTAAGGACACGCACATTTGGAACATTTTCCTTAGTTTTTTTGGATTTTTTCTCAAATTTTCACAGAAAAATTGAAAAGTTCTTCAAAGTAGGTAAGTATATTTTCACTTAATTAAATTATTTCCTGGACTTTTGTGATTTTTATCGTATATAGTAAAAATAATTATAAAATAAATTATAGTTTTAAAACAAACTAAAAAACGCGCTTTTACAGTGAATCGAACTAAAAAGTTAAAAAAATAAATAAAAATATATATTACTTAAAAGTAACAAATACAAAATTTAATACTTATCTTGTTAATTTGTACGGTTTAAAATTCTGATCGTTTTGTAGCTTTAGCGCCCAAAGTGCATTATTATTGCATTCAATACATTATTATTTTTAGGGGGCGCGATAAAAATTATGATTGAAAATTGGGTCGCTAGTAGTGAAAGTTTCAGAACCACTGAAATGACTTATTTCATATAGCGCAAATTTTTTGAAAAGAAAATATATTTATTTAATATAATTACCAACGAGGAGGTATTTTTTCTAAGTTTAAGAAATAAATTTTCTAATTTTAACTGGGTGACTGGATGACTCTGCATTTGTATTTGTTTCATATTTTTATAGCTAGTTTATTTTTTATTACTTGTCAATCGTAAATAAATGTTTGCAGATTGAGAAATTCACCTTACTTTTCATAAGAAGAATACCAAACAGACTGTGAAGCCTTGGAAATATTCAGATTGCAAATAAACTGTCGATTCAAATTCTTTCAGAACAAACACGTATGGCAGGAGCTTTTTATTGGAGTCTGGCTGCTATACATCAACATGAAAAAGACCAAACATTTTGCAACATTTTCTTGAACGCATATTTTAAAGCTCCATCATTGCTCTTGGATGGGGATCATCACTTAATTGAATCATAAATTTTAAGTATTTTTTAAGTTATGAAGCATGCAGTTCAGTGCAGCAACAGAAAATACTTAAAATACCTGTGCATATATAAAATAATTCAAATATTTTATAAATACGAATCAATATATTTTCTTTCCATAAGATATTCCATATTTTTAATGGAATTTGTTACATTTGATAGCAAAAGTAGAATGTGAAAATGCTTATATTTTTACACTATTTAAATTGAACAAATAAATTTTATTTATATATAACTTCCATTAACAGTAATATGACATTATTTTTCACTAAGCATTATTTACTTGATATTATAAAATGAAATTAAATGTTTTTTTTACGGAAATTCTTTTCTATAAAAAAAAATAGGGTTCCAAAATATTTAAATTTATTTTTTTTAAAAAAAACTTTTTCATTTTAAAATAACTTTAGGCATTTTGGAACCCTAATTAAAATTACTTATAAGAACCTGAGTGGAAATTTATAAATATGCCTAATTACTCACTCAATATTTATCAGAACTTTCCACACAAAAATACACACAATTAAGGTAACTATATAACGTTTTTCTCAAACCCAACTTTTATTAATTTCACTCATATATTTAAAATTATGTAGTTTTTTTTCTTTTAAATAATTTAAAAATTTTCTCGCATGTGTGTTTAAGACCTTATCAAACTACAAATAAACAGGAAAAAGATATTTTCTTAATACCATTTTTAATCAAAATAATATTATTTGAGTTCTAAATGATATATTTAAAGTTCTAAAATCGTGATTGTGGATAAAAAATAATACATGAGAAATTAAAATTACACACCACTAGAAACCTGAAATTTAGATTGTGCTGAAAAGCAACACGATTATTATTTATGTTCTTCATCTTTTTAACTGTTTCGGGCGTATTAAATAAAATAAATATAACATGCCGTTTCGTTTTCTATTTATCAGATGCGAAAAATACTTTTTAGTACTTAAATTCTTTTATTTAAAAAAATATATTTTTAACTTCATATCTCAGTGAAGAGATATTTTAAAAATGTGTTGAATAGAAAATAGATTAGTTTTTAGGAAAATAAAAACTTTTGCTGAAAGTTTGAATCACTATATTTACTGTTCTTAATGTCGCGTGAAGTAAAATTGTAAGATTTTGTTGAATGGAATTTTTCAGAAACTCCCTAAAAATATTTGCACGCAGGTTGAAAATTGAATAAACTGTTTTTTAAGTATTTTTGCTAGACACTTTAGAAAGGTAGAATAGTTGAAAAGTTTATGGAAAAAATATGAAATTAACAAAGCAAATACAAGCAATGATCAAATATCTAAGTTTTTTTTTATCTTATATACATTTGTGGTCTGAATAGTTTATAACATATTGGATACAAAGAGAAAGGGGAGTAGAGAGGGATCGCAGCTTCTTCAAAAAAGAGCAAAATAAACTTATTTCATCAAAATCCAAAGCACGCTTGAAAACTTCATTATTTTTTTTTCGTTTTCATCAATACATTGTCAAGATAGTTTTCTACACAGATAGCAGAATATATGCTTTCTTTGCTCGCTTGCCCCCGTATTTCTTCCCAATGAACTAAGAGAAAAAGAAAATGACAAAGCTTATTCTTTCTTAATACTTTCTAGTTTCAATCTAACTTGTTTAAGGCAAAAAATAAAACCTTAGAAATCAGAAAAAAATATTCTGTCTTTACTACAAAGGCGCTGATTTCTTTTAGTCTGTTTTCCAGGTATTAAGAAGCTAAGGTTTAATTTTTCAGTCAATTGATTTGTTATCTTATTTTTTTCAGTATTACTACAAAAAAAAAAGGATTTAAAAGAAATTGCAGCCCTTGGGTATTTTGGTATATTTCAGTACCTAGCAGATTTATAATGATTCGAATTCAAAATTAGATGGATTCTTATTCTCGTTATTATTTTATTTAACGAAATCATTTATCTTTAAATACAAAGAAATTGTGGAATTAAATTACCTTCTGAATAGCATTTAAATTACTCCTGTTAAGGTAACTTACTCATTTCAGGCTTATCATGATTCGAGTCTGGTGCCGCTCGGGACCCAATGTGCAGAAGGGGCGGGGCTTATCTACGTTAAATATGTCGAACCTCATACCAATGGTGTTTTGTGGGTTCCAGCTCAGGTGACGTCTTCGTTACTATACCATGTGTTAAGGTAATGGATGGCGCTGTGTAACTGTTACCCCGGAAGGACGGGGGAGTGATAAGTGGAGCGTTGGAGAGTTTGAATGAATTGGCTGAGGTGTTGTGGGGTGTGAGATTTTAGTTTGCAATGTATAAAGTGTGAGACTTTGGTTTGTAATGAATAAGGTGTGAGTAGAAGTTTGTAAGTAAAGTTATTTGTTATTTAAGAGAAGTAGATTTATTTGTACATAGCGTAATCAATACACACAACTCACATATATTTTCCATTCCTTCTTAAATTTTCCGACAACTGCCGTTTGTAAAAGGAAATGAACAGAAAAGTTGAAGCATTTTTATTTTGCATTTGATAGGATAAAAATGGTAATAAAAAGATCGTTGTCCTATATGTTACACAGGCATGAGTTTTCACTTTTGTTATATTTTAATAATATAATGCAAATTAATAATATTAACTGATAATAAAAGGGTTATTTATCTGAATTCCTACAGTTTTTATACTTATTTTTAGACACGGAAAACGTAAAGTACTCTTCATTTAAAAAATGTTCTTTTACAAACAGCGGATAAGATCATGACGCAGATAAAGAATGAGAAAAAATGTGTGCATCTAAAAAGTAAAATACATCCTTTGCTTATCTCCTACGAGTTTTCTTAAAAACTTTGTTCATTAAATTCATTTTGAATTTGTCCCAAATTGTTCTCTGGGCAACTCATGTGAGACATAGAATCTAAAAAACAATTTATTTCTAGAAAACACTTTGGTCTCTTTTAATGACTTGAAATAGATTGAGAAAATATCAAGCTAGCCAGGAAAAAAACATTGTAAATAAAACGTATTTATTGCTTATCTTCATTTCTTAAGAGAAATACAATTAAAAGAATATCTGGGAAGAAGGCAGAAAAATTTCAGTTTGTTTCCCATTTAACTTTGTTTCGTTAATCTTAACTTAATCTGGACCAGCGGTCGCCAAACTTTTTGACTTCACGAACTAATAAATCCATAATTTAAATCTCACGGACCACTAATAGGAATTATTGTTATGAATCGAATTATGTTTCAATGCATCTTAAAACACAATTTAACGTTATGAGTAAGTATATTTCACATTTTTCTGGGGACCAGCGAAATTCTCTCGCGGACCATTAATTTTTCGCGAACCACTACTTTGGTGACCTCTGATCTGGACTGTATTGACCCCCATCAGATGCAAACAAAGTTATTTTTTTAAACTTTTTTTTGTTGTGCAGTTGTAATTTTACTATTGGGAGATTTAGTCTTCCTTCTTCTGTTTTCAAATATTTCCTTCATTGAAATCGTAAAAATACTTATTTAAATTCTTAAATTACATTAAATTATAAATGAGTATAAATGGGATAAATATGTCTCGAATAAAAGTTAAATCGTGTTTAAATTCATACTCTTTATTTTGAGAATACTTATCAACTTTCTGTTCCAAAAAGGCAATCTGTAAAGTGCAGAAAAACTTATCAAACTTTAAAACTAATAGTATTAAATATGATTAAATAGCTATAAAAATTATGAAAATTATTTTCATAAATTTTATAAAAATTGTAATCATATTTTGAAATAAGAAACTACAAAACCAATTTTTCAATTGGAAAATAAGTTTTAAATTTAATCTTCAGGAGGTGAAATGTATTTCTTTTGTGTTTGAACGTAAACGGATTGAAGCGTTTTATTACTTTTCAAAGCAAATCATTTTGAGTTTTGTACCATAAAAAAGTGATTTGTCAAATATAGTTACGAAAAAAAATAATGAGTAAAAAGGATTCCCAGTAACTGCAGATTTTAATCCGAAATATTTTAAATATATTTTTTCAAGATATTTTGAAGACAGGCAAATGAACTTAATAGTTTTTAAGTTTATAATCTTTTAATTTATGACGAATTGATTCATGATAAAATCCCACTAATACTGTAATCACTCATAATATATATATATATATATATATATATATATATATATATATATATATAATCCAATATAAAAGAATTTTTTCAATATATAATCATATACATATACATACACATATATATAAATTTATACACACATATACATATGCATAAACAAAAATATAAAAATAATCATATAGTTATATACCTAAGATAAATAAAAGTAGGAAGGAGGCACATAGTATAAAGACAAATTCCTGGCCTTAGGAACCAGGATTGCAGGTTTAAACAAGTTTTGCGGCACCAACCTTCACCTGTAATTTGTCATACTATGTACCAAGAGGAAAGGAAAGAGTTATATATGTGTAGAATTTAAATATTAAATCATTAAACTAAAGAACATATGAACATAAACATAACCTACTAAAATGGATTTATAACGATGGCCAAGAGTGCAGTATCGTGTTCCCGCCAAATAGGAAGGGCAGAACCGCATAAAGTTAATTGCGATACGATATAAGAAACGATTAATTGCGATACGATATACGATAATAAGAAATATATATATATATATATATATATATATATATATATATATATATATATATATATATATTATACTTTTAAAAATCATAAAAAAATAAAAATAAAAATCATAAAATTAGCGTAAAAATATAAAGAAACTCAGAAAAATATATATATTAAAATTTTTTTTAAAAAAGCATGTGGCGCCATCTATTTAATAATTGTAGAATAAATTAGATATTGTCTAAATTAAAAAAAAAACATTACAAAACATAATAACAATAAATAATTACAGTAATACAAATTGTATCATAAAAACCCATTATAAATATAATTACAAAGAAAATTAGCAGGGTATCCATGTTCAATACAGTAATTAAAATTTTTTTTAAGATTTAAAAAAATATTAGCTTTATCGCTAACTACTACTTTATTGCGATAAATATAGTTAAAAATAATATTTCTATGTATAGATATTGATAAATTAGAATTCCAGTAAGGCACTTTGATGATATTAAAATTAAAGGCATCTCTTTTATCATAAATATTAGTATGTAGTTTCAAATCCTTAATATACAGTGATACATTTAGGTAATTTGTTTTGATTGGATTATTATTAATTTTAACTAAGTTTAAGTAGGACGGATAAAAATTAATAATGGGATTTAAATTATCATTTTTACCAAAAATAATTAAATCATCAATATATCTAAAAATGTAGTAGTCATTATTAATAACATAACTATATTCATAAAAATGTAAATAAAGATTAGCCAAACTATTACTAGCTGGGCCCCCTTGTGGGAGTCTTTTCTCTTGTTTATATAAAGAACCATTAAAACTGATATAATTTCTTTTAAGACAAAATCTATGAGAGTTTTAAATTTGTTAAAATTAATATTAAGGTTATACATACTGTGGTTTTCTAAAATTATTTTAATAATAACATATAAATCAATGAAATTGAAAAGATCTTCAAAGTCATAACTATGAATGAATAAATATTTTTATCATTAAAAAAATCTATAATCTCTTTACTATTTTTAATTATAGCTTTATTACATTGCTGATTAATAAAGTTTTGTATAATATTATGAAGTAATTTGCCTGCAGTAGTAATATATGTTCTAAAACCATTCGTCACAGTTCTAAATTTAACCGGACTTTTATGGAATTTTGGAGTTTAAAAAATATATGGATACTTAATTTTAGGAATACAATAACCTAATTTTTTTAAAAAGCAATAAACGGTAACTAATTTCATTATGTGACAAATCTAATTTTTTAAAAGAATCATTATTAAGAAAGTGATCATAAAGAATATTATAATAAAAATACTTACAAATCACAGCATAGTTACCAGGTACTTTATCAATGTAAACTATGATAAAATTCTTTTGTATATCTTTTGTATATTCTTTTGTATAAAATTCTTTTATTTTTCTCTCTCTCTCTTTTTTATATATATATATATATATAGAGAGAGAGAGAGAGAGACTTTTCATTTTGATGAATATATTCTTTTCCTGCACACTGCTTTAATGCGTTAATTAGATGAATAGAGAGAGTTAATCTGGATTTTTGGAATGCATTGAACTAACTTCACTGCCAGTGGTGTACAGGTTGAAATACGGATTCAAGTTCTCTTTTTTCTACAACCCACCATGCTATATTTGTAAATAATACATAATTTGTAAATAATACATAACTTTTGTTGTGCGGTGCTCTTTTAATTTTAACTAAATCATTTTTGAAGTTAACTCCTTATGGCACGTTAAGGAAAAATTTTCGTTTCGCGTTACCAGTTACGGTTACGCGATGAACTTAAGTTAAAGATGCATGAAGTTCCCGTTTTTCAACACGTTTTTAAATAAGCTGTCGCGAGTTTAACAAATATTCATATCATTTCCACGAGATGTAATTTAAAATATATATTTAAACTAAAATAAATTCAAAACTCTAAGATGTATATAATAATAAACGAAACAACTTAACTTGTATTAAAGCGATTTTGTAAATAAAAGATTTATGGTTTTATGTAAATCGCAACAATGAAAACATAAATAAAAGGAAGATTTAGAATGGAGAGTGGTTGTGAATTACTTAAACTAATCTGTTTTATTATAAATTGGACGAAACAAAAGCTATCGATTTCTTTCTACCACACGTATACAAAAAACAATTACAGAATCTAAAAAACCATTTTTCTCCCCACGATACGGTATAATTTTTTCTACTATATAATGATATTTTTTATTTTCTCGAATTTTTGTAAAATGAGTCGAAATTGATACGTTTTTATGAAAATGATTTTTAAATCGTTCTAGTTGATTTTCTTTCGCGTTAATGAACTGATATTCAACCCTAAAAAATTTCATGCTTTTCTCTTTTAGAATCAGTCCTTTAAAAAAAGAAAGCCAAAAGCTGTTTTATTTACTTTTTTTCAAAAAATACTCAAAATTTTCAGTAAATATTAAATAACTTCGTTTTTATAAAAGTAATATCCCGAAATCTTTTTTCTGTGTGTAGAACAATATTATTCATAATCTGTACAAAGATTGAAAAAATTGCTTAAAAATTACGGTTTTCAAAAAATTTTCGGCGTTTTTCGTCTATTAGTCTTTTTACAAGAATTTTTTACTAAAAAATTATTCTGAGATTTTTTTTAAAAAAAAAATACCATTGTTTTCAATCGATGTGTGAAACTGTAAGCCATTAACTGAAAAATAAAGTCTTTAAAAAATAAAAACTTCTATAAAAAGCGCGATATTACGAAAAGCGAAGGGTTTGGCGACGAAAACCAGTATCGCACCAAATTGGCAATCAACATCTGCTTCATCACGTCCACTTAATATTTTCTCAGAGGTTTCACTAGAAAAACTGGAGACAAATGAAAATCACCGATTTTGGCGAGGGGGAAAAATGCGAATGAAAAATTTATTTTTGTTTCAATAATGGCATCTCTCTCTCTCTCTCTCTCTCTCTCTCTATATATATATATATATATATATATATATATATATATACATATATACTTAGCAGTGTATTACCAACTAATAACTACTTAATATTACAAATTTACTACTATTGCAAAAAAGAGTAAATTTAATGCCCAAAGATTTCTATCAATCAGTAAGAATGTCAAACGAAAAGGACTTTTACTTCATGTTATTTCGCATCTTTTATCATCATATCCAATTCCATTTCAAATATTTTTTTACCGGCTCGGCCGAATGCGGTAAAACGTTCGTCATTAAACTTTTGATGGAAATTTACAATCGCTATACGAACAATGATGGATACTGTCATGCATATATAACTTGTGCTTCAACTGGCAAAGCAGCAGTAGCTATTTCAGGAACGACTGTCCATACAGCTTTAAAAATTTCTTTCATCAAGATTACTTCCATTACATTCTGAAACTGCTCAACAATGCAGAACTCTTTTCAAATACATAAAAGTCATAATCATTGATGAGATAACTATAATCAGTGGTTAATTATTATTGAAGGTTGATTCCAGATTGAAACAAATAACTGGAATTTTTCATTCAAATTTAGGTGGATTAGATATTATTTTAATAGGAGATTACCATTCTACGCTCATCTATAAGCAACCAAAATAGACCATCGTTGGACCGATTTTATGGCGAAATCTAAAATTTTATGAACTAAATGAAGTAATGCGTCAAGTGAATCAACAACTTTCTTCTATACTTACAAAAATTGGAAACAGCGAACAACTTGAAGAAATAGAAATAACTGTTTGAGTCTCGTTTTTGTTCCTTCGAAGAAGCTGAATTAAGGTGTCCTCAAAATATACGATTATTTAACACTAACAATTCCGTCAATGAATATAATAATAAAATATTGAATGCATATGTGGACAGAATAACATCAACTGCAAAAAGATATGTGTGTATTGGTTATTCTTCAAAAAAAAAAACAAGAAACTTTCATACGTCAAAAATTACATAAGATGTCATTAATAGATACAAATGGATTGTCTTATCAAACAGTTTAAGTGAATAATATTTATTACACTATCACCACAAATATTGATGGGACAGATGGATTGGCAAATGTTGCAGCTAGAAAGCTAGTTCATGTAGAAACAAATGTTGAAGGATTAGTTAAGACAATATGGCTCGAGTTTCCAGTTTTACCTCAAAAATGGGAAAAATTAAGACTTAAACAGACAATCTCGCCTTATCTCTGCAAAATAACAGAATAGTATTGACGACAAAATAAAAAACTATGATTGATGCAGTGTTTTCGAGATTCTTAAATGATATTGAGTGCAAAACCTACATTTCTTATTTTAGTTATCACAAACCTTTGATAACAAAAATATGTACTGAAACACCTCACAGGCGGGCTGAAAAGTTCGTAGGCTGACACATAGGTGGCGCTAATAGTATCAAATCCATATGATTTTTAGTTAGCCCTAACCTTCAAAAGACGCATGTATAAATTTGACAGCTGTTGCACTATTAGTAGCTGTTGCACTTTTAGTATCTTTTTTATTGAAATAACTTTTGTTACTTTGAAAAAATAAGCAAAAAGGAATTTCATGTGTTAATAAAGCATTGCTTTTTGTCGAAAAAAATACTTTTGAAACCAATGCTTGGCTTGATGAACATTATCCGGACTTTGCACCAGGAAAATCAACCGTAGAGAAGTGGTTCGCTAAATTTTAACGAGGCGAAACGAGCACCGAGGACGATGCACGCAGTGGACACTCCAAAGAGGCTGTTACCGACGAAAACATCAAAAAAGTCCTCAAAATAATTTTTGATAACCGTAAAGTGAAGTTGATTGAGATAGCTGAAGCCCTAAAGATATCAAAGGAAGGCGTTGGTCATATCGGGAATGGATATTTGGATATGCGAAAGCTCTGTTCAAAGTGGATGCCGCGCGAGCTTCCAAACAACAAAAAATAACAACGAATCGATGATTCTAAGCAGTGTTCGGAGCTGTTCAATCGTAATAAATCTGAATTTTTGCGTCGATATGTGACGATGGATGAAAAATGGCTCCATCATTTCACACCGGAGTCCAATCGACAGTCAGCAGAGGGGACTGCACGTGATGAACCACCTCCAAAGTGCGGAAAGACGCAAAAGTCGGCTGGCAAGGTTAGGCATCCGTATTCTGGGATACTCATGTTATAATATTTATTGACTATCTTAAAAAGGGAAAAACATAAACAGAGACTATTACGTAGCATTTTTGGAGCGTTTAAAAGACGAAATCGCGGAAAAGCGGCCTCCTTTGAAGAAAAGAAAGTGCTGTTTCATCAAGACAATGCACCGTGTCATAAATCAATGGAAATCGATGACAAAATTGCATGAATTGGGCTTCGAATTGCTTCTGCATCCACCGTACAATTCAGATCTGGCCCCCAGCGACTTTTGTTCTCAGAGCTCAAGAGGATGCTCGCTGGACAGAAATCAGAAAATTATGAACATTTGAAAATTATCGCGAAACGTAAATGCTTTGTTACTAATTCAGTTTTAAACGTATAATATTTAAAACTTGAAAAGAACGGCAAAAAGACGGAAAATAGTGCGCCTTCTCCTCACAGTGTGGACACTAAATCAGTCAGCCTACCATTTCGGTGAAGAAAGCAAATGCCAATGTCTTCGCGCGAAAACCTCTCGTTATTGTACATCATTAATTGTTTTGATGTAATTGTAACTGTGCTCAATTTGAATATGATATGATTTTGAATTTAAAAATGACAAAAAAGAAGCTTATTGGAGCAAACCACCGTAGTAATTTTTGAGTGCTGGTTATAAACTCTAATTTTTTTTACTATTTTTTCTGCTTAAAACAAATTACGTTCACTGCTATTTCAGCTCGGAGACATATGTAGCTACCTATTTACATAAGAGAAGATTGAGTTCGTAGTACCCCATGAGCTCCAAAATTGCGCATTTAACCCCCTTATGTATCAGGCTGCTCTTTCTAGCATCTCCAGAAACCAAAGATTTCTGGGTATACTGACCTTGACGGTACAACACACATTTCATACTTCCTTTTGACGTTGATTAAGGCGCACGTCCGTTTGTGCTTCAATTCGCCTTCCAAAGTTTATTTAAGTATTTTTGTTGTTTATTTTTCCTTTTTACTGCCAATATGGCATCGGCGTTGGATTTGAACGGAAGTTATGCCGATGAGAAAATTTGCCAAACCCCGATGAATACGTTAGTGACTCTGATAGGGATTTATCTATTTGTGATAAAGAAGATGGAGAGACGGAGGAAAAAGGACAATTCACTTATGTAACGGACGTGGAGATGTTTTTTGTACCAAGGAACATGTCAAGCAATTCCACGAAGATTTGTAATTTTAATTTTAATTTTGCAAATTTTTCAAGTTTTTAAAACCCAGACATTTTGTGACTTAACGTTAGTAATTTCATACCATCCTAACAAAAGAAAACCTACTTTATGATGTTTCATATGCTGTTTACACTGGCTGTACACCTAAATAAGCTATGCATCCATATGAGATTACAGTAGGATTTTGTCCTATGCAAAGCATGTATCCATTAGTGGTTAGATGGAACGCAAGGGGTTAATACAAATTAAGTCTTAGATTCCAAAACCACGCATTACTTAAAGTGTCAAAGTACTCACATAATATAATCACAATAAATGAGTTTCTTGCGTAAAAAGATTTTCTTTATTCATTTTTAAAAATTTTAACATTTAAATTAAAAATCCAACGGATTTATTATATTATTTAAAAAATTACAATATATGTTTTAAATGAAATTAGTAACATTGATGATCTTCCATACTTTTTATAAAGGGACGTTCACCCGTATAAAATGTTCTTCTATTAGAACTTGAAAATTCTATTTGAACGAGAGAGGGAATTAAGGCAGAGCTTCTAAGAACTTCAATATTTGCGACCCAATTTTCAATTATGATTTTCATCACCCTCCCATACAACAACAATGTATTGAATGCAATAATAATGTGCTTTGTCCTTAAATCTACAATACGAACTTAATGATAAACCATGCAAACTATCAGGATTTTTAAATTTTGTAATAATTAATTTATTTTTAAGTAATGGATATTTTAAATAGGTTACCTTTAAGTAATAGAATAGGTGTGTTACTTCTTTCTAATTTTGAAATTGGAACCAATTGCAATAAATATGCAATATGTATTTTATTTTTTATCATGTCAGAAAGTCTTTTGTTTTGCTTCCTTTCAGTAAGTTAATAATTTTTCGAAATAAACATTTATTTTCTACTTTTCAATATACCCTCGCTCCCTACGTAAGGCTGCCACGCCCCCCAAGGTAGTGCTCACCACAATTTGAGAAAAGCTGATTTAAGGAAAATTATTAACTTACTGAAAGGAAGCAAAACAAAAGACTTTCTGACATGATAAAAAAATAAAATACATATTGCATATTTATTGCAATCGGTTCCAATTTCAAAATTAGAAAGAAGTAACACACCTATTCTATTACTTAAAAGTAACTTATTTAAAATATCCATTACTTAAAAATAAATTAATTATTACAAAATTTAAAAATCCTGATAGTTTGCATGGTTTATCATTAAGTTCGTATTGTAGATTTAAGGACAAAGCACATTATCATTGCATTCAATACATTGTTGTTGTATGGGAAGGTGATGAAAATCATAATTGAAAATTGGGTCGCAAATATTGAAGTTCTTAGAAGCTCTGCCTTAATTCCCTCTCTCGTTCAAATAGAATTTTCAAGTTCTTAATAAAGAACATTTTATACGGGTGAACGTCCCTTTATAAAAAGTATGGAAGACCATCAATGTTACTAATTTCATTTAAAACATAGATTGTAATTTTTTAAATAATATAATAAATCCGTTGGATTTTTAATTTAAATGTTAAGTGGAATTTATTAAGTGGCTAGAAGAATGAATAAAGAAAACTCAAATCATTAAAAAATAGTTGTTTTTAAGAGTTTCTAAATTGATGTAAAAACTACGGAAATATACATCTATATAATTTTTTGAGATTTGCTTCAATACTGCGCTTGTTTCAACTCTTTAAAAGGCCGAGTGGTTAGTACATTTCCCACCAACATTAATTTCTAAATGTCGAAATGAAGCCATTCTCCCACTTATGATTTATGCTTCTAGCACTTTAACTGGCACAACAACTGATACATGGATTTTCAAGTCGTAAACGCAAAATACTACCCATAAATTTTTCGAGCAATAATAAAACTGTTCCTGGTGACGTTCAATTGACT
Organism: Trichonephila clavipes; assembly: GCA_019973935.1. Classification (NCBI taxonomy): domain Eukaryota; kingdom Metazoa; phylum Arthropoda; class Arachnida; order Araneae; family Nephilidae; genus Trichonephila; species Trichonephila clavipes. The sequence goes on from BMAU01003549.1 coordinate 71,848, forward strand.
AAAGTTGCTAATGGTATTCTAACATTACAAAACACATGTAGAAGTTACTTGTTGTTCTGTACTAAAGCCCATAAGAAGAAAGCACTATATTGTTTGTACAATTTGTAGTGTCCCATTATGTGTTGGTTTCTGTTTTCTGAAATTTAATTGAAAGTTGTATGTATCGGCTTGTAAATTTCTGAATACAGAATATATCTTATTCATAAATTCTTACGCATATTTTAATATTTACAAATTTCGTTTCAAAACTTGCAAAACATATCATGCCATCCTTTCCTTTGAATAGTTCTCAGTAAGCCCTGGAAGTGATACTTTTTCCCAAAAAATAACTTTAAAAATTAAATTAGTTATAGGTAATAGGCTAAATGAAATTCTTTTTATGAATCTATCTAAATCTCAAAAACATTTTAACGTAACAACCCTGGGAAAAATGGTCCTTTAAAGAATTAAGTATATTTTTTATGAAAAGGTGCTAAACTGGTGCCATCAGGTTGTGACTTTCTCACCGGGGTAAGTATCACATGTATTTTAATTTAACCATATTAGTATGTATTAACAAAAATATGTCAAATCGGTAAGAGTTCCAAGGGGATTCGGTGTGAAAAGATTCTAATATATGTATCTATTCTTTTAGTTACACGTTTTGCCATCGTTGCAGATCATTTTCTTATCTGAAACTCCAGAAAGGCTTATACGAGTAATTAAGAAGCTTTAAAAATGTAGTGATAATTAAAGGAAGAAATAAATTTATCCGCTTTATATTTTTATTTGTTATAATTAAACTTACACAGTGTGTATGGGTGTCAAGGTTTATTTCATCAAAGTTTATTTGTACATATAAATAATAAATGGAGTCTTTTTTTTTTGCTATTCTCTTATGAACACTTTCTGTTTTAGATGCATTTATAATGTTGGTATGATTAAGTATAACTATGCATTTAATGAATGCAGAGACATCAGCTACAAACCCTTCTGTTACTTAATGGCTTTTTATCAATTCATCTTCTTTAAAATAAAAATCTTCAAAAATTTATTTACGTTAAAGAATTTCTTATTAGAAGTTCCATGAGCATTTTTTCAACTATCATGCCTTTCTTGTTCCCAGAGCAAAAAAATCACATACAATAAAAAAAATTACTCTTAATGTGCAATATATAATGCTAGAATATGAATATCTGTATAATATGCATAAATGAATATGTATTTTTTTACCTCGAAAGCTGTTCTAGAAATTTAAAAAAATAACTGAAGATTTTGTCACCACTGAAGGACTCGAACAAAGAAAATTACACATAATGAAAATATCAATCTGTGGAAAATAATATACTGTTTCAGTCCTCTTTTAAGAATTAGAAGAATTTTAATTTTTTTCCTTGAAAAAAGTAGGTTTAGGAGATTTGTCAATAAATTGCTACTTTGTAATCTCACGATTAAGTTAAACATTCTTATCTTAATTGCTTTCTCTCTGTACAACCCTAGAAAAGGAAAAAAATAATAATGAACTATACCTGGTAATCGCTTCACAATACTCTTTGACTACTATATTTAGGTGTTAAAACACCAAGAAAAAAAAATAAGAAGCAATGATGAAAGAAATAAAGTAAAAATTCGTCCTTTAAAAGCTCTCTTATCTTTGCGTAAAAACTGCTGTTAAATGCTTAAGAAATGCCTAGAGTCTCTTCTAAAGAAAACATGTTTTTATTAGAAATGTAGGAAAGAAAATATAAAAGTAAAACTCTCTCCCTCTCTTGAAAATAAAAATTAAAAAGATTATAAAAGCACAGAATTTTTTTCCCTTTTTCCGTACCTGTCTCAATAAGACTTATTTTAAGAGCTAATTTTGTGTAAGGGAAAATATTATTCATTATTAAGAGTCTTTTAAATTTAATTACTTTGAAAAAAAATTCTCCGATTAAAAACAGAAACATGAATTAATAATATTTAGGGGTGCAAGTCTCCAAATATCATCGAAGTATTCAGCATTAAAGAAAAACATTATGACTAAAGTAATGCTATAACATTTGATGTTCTTAAAATAGGCTCTTTTTGTACTCGTAACTTTGTATAAAATCCTAGATTCAATTTATTTACATGAAAAGCAGCATCTGTATCTCTTTTTTTATAATATTGTTTATGCTCTATATCTGTTATCAAAACTGACTTTCGCTCGCTTCGTCCTTCCCCAATGAACGTCACTTCAAAACATTGTAACAAATAGTTGATGAATCTTCTTCCAGAATCATTATCAGATGATGAAAAAAAAAGAAACTAAAACTATATTTTACTTTGGAACTTTGTAATTTAAGTGACAATTAACTTTCTACTACTCTTCCCTATCTAAGGCAATCAATGCCGGATTTAACCTAAATTTTTAAAAAATAATCTCTTACCGTAATACCTCGAAACAGTTTTTCAATTTCTAATATTAGCTCACACTCTCTATATAATTATTCATCTTGATGGAATTTTTAATCGTTAATAAAATACATTTTAAAGCGCTCAGTTGAACTGAAATTTTATATGCATGATTAATTTGGATGACAATACAGTAATTTAATTATAATTATTAAAAATTAAGTGATTAAAACTAATTATTCAAAGTATGACAAATACATCCACGTTGGCATCATTTATGGTGACTTAGCGGTCATTTTGGTGACTTGTGTCAAAACTTGAAAAGGTTTTTCTCTCACAATTTAAGAGGGTGTGGTAGCCCAGTGGTCAAGACATCGGATCATGGCAGGCATGTCATGAGTTCGAGCCCAGTACCACTAAAGACCCGCTATATAGGGCAGCGATACACGTTAAATCTGTCGAGAGCTGAAACGTCTTTCCGTTGGTGTGGTAGTTAGTAGAGGGGGTGCCAGCTAAGGTGTCATCCACGTCACTTGACCATGGTTCAAAATTACGTGGTCCGTCGCCAAAACCCCTCGTGTAGCTGAACAGTGCGACGTTAATATTCACTCACTCACATTTTAAGGCGCTCATTTGAGCTGAAATTATTGTTTTTCGGTAAAAACACGACAATTTAATTATAATTTATTTAAGTTAATTTTGACTGAAACTAATTATTTACAGAATTACATATACAGCCATGTTGGCTTCATTTTTAGCGACTTGGGTCAAAGCTTTAAAATATTTTTTTTCTCACGTTTTAAAGTATTCCGTTGAACTGAAAGTTTGTACATGCGATTGTTTTGAATGACAAAACTATACTTTAATAATAATTAATAAAAATTAATAACCACTTAATGTTGTGATACTGTCCTATGTATATACATACTTATACACTGCTGGACAATTGCTAAGGACGGATCACAAATTTTTATGTAGCATAACATTAAGCGTGACATGAGACCTAGTAGGATAAAATATAGTTGCCACATTGTTCAGACATTAGAATAAAGAATATTTATTGTTCTGGAAAGTACAAAAGCTGTGAAACATCTGAAAGAAAAAAAATTGTTCATTTGATCTGCGTACGGAGAAATGGAACAATGCATCTAAAAGTCAGCAGGCACCTTAAAGAAAGGTATCATGATATCTCCACCGTGGAGTGTGATACAACATTCCACACGTCGTACCATACTTTGCACAACATTATCCAGCAGCTGTTGAGGCAATTTATCCCATTCCTCTGTGAGTGCACGGATGAGGGTGTTCTTGTTTATTGGAGGATAGTTTCGACCAGCAACTTGCCTCCCCAAAGCATCCCACATATTTTCAATGGAGTTTAGATCTGGAGAACGCGCTGGCCATACGAGACGTTGAATACCCTCGCTGTCTAGACAATCCTGAACAGCGAGCGTTCGATGACATGTTGCTTTGTCGTCCATAAAAACAAATTTATCACCCACAGCACCACGGAAAAGACGAACATGAGGAATAAGAACTTCATCAATGTATCGTTGGCCCGTCATAGTCCCATTCGCAACCACATGTAGGCGCGTGCGGCCATTGATCATGATGCCGGCCCACACCATGATACTGCATGTCGGATATTGGTCCTTTTTCTGGATATTTTCTGGACGATAAGCAGTACCACTCTCGCGCCAGATCAGTTGGCGTCTACAATCCGATGACAGACTGAACCTACTCTCATCTGAGAATAGTACGCATGCCCAGTCCTGTTCAGTCCAATTGTGATGCTCACGACACCATTGCAAACGGGCAGTACGGTGCTGTATGGTCAATGGGACACACACAACAGGTCTGCGTGCGTATAGTCCTCCCTCCTCCCTCAAACGTCTGGCAACAGTTTTTCGGGAGATCTGCTTTCCTGAGGCAGCAAGAAACTGATTCGCCACCTGCTCAGCTGTGGTGCGCCTGTTCCTTTTTGCTGATAGGACGATATATCTGTCTTCTGCAGGCGTCGTACTTCTAACACGACCTCCCCGTGCCGTCTACTACACATTCCAGTAGTTTTAAATGACTTCCACAGTCATGAAATAACGCTGTGAGCGATGTCGAACTCCCTAGCAACATCTGTTATTTTTTGCCCTTTTTCGATCTTTCCAATAATTCGGCCACGCATAAAATCATTTATGTGATGTCGGGAAGACATGCCAAAAATTTTAAGTTCGTCTATTAAATCTTTCCTGTAAAACTTTGTTTTGAAACAACAACTGTTCACACGCGTCGAAACCTTTAAAGCTCTTATGAACGCTATCACGTGATGAACAGACGTGGGAAAAAATTTGCATACTCATACTTCTTACTAATATCCCGCACTTATTCTAATTTTCCACATTTTGCTTCCTTTCATTTTGTGGTTGCTATTGATGATAGTGTTATCCGTCCTTAGCAATTGTCGAGCAGTGTATTATATGTAGTAGGGATTGACTTAATTTAGAATTTTTTTTTATATATTACTTGTTTGAGTTTCAATTTGCAGGTAAGTGAAAAACCTTTTAGAAATTATTTCGTTAAAATATTACTTCTTGAAAAAACCTCATTGAAATGATTTTTATTATCAATCGAATCGAAATTTGTGAATTTCATCAAGAAATTTTCGCTTTCTAACATGGGGATATGTGTGTGTGTGTTTTTGGACCATCAAAATATAACTCTTTTAATTCCCATTAGTCGTTTTCTGAATAATTTTTATAAAATGCTTCCTTTAAAATTAATTTACAGTTATTTGGTGTCATATTTAAGGCATTTAAAAGACTGATTTGGATCGCTTTAACGAATTTCTTCTTTATTAAAAAAATATTTAAACAACTTTTCGAATTATTACCTAAATGGCGTATAAACAATGTTTTTTTTATGTACGAGGAAATAAATTTGTTATTTACGAAGCAAAAACTAAGCATTGTATTATTTCAGGTCATGGTCATTGTTTACGGTTAGTACAATAGAGAATATATTATTTATTTTACATGATATATACAGTAATTACATGCATGTAGACTGAATATTTTGTGTTTCGTTTATATTCTTCATAAAAGAAGATAGTTGAAAAATGCAAATCCGTTTTATTATTAGTTCAAATTATATTTTAGTAAGAACGGAACTCAGTCATGACGCAAGTCTTGATATGAGTTTTTTACATACTTCCAATTTGAATCTACGAAAGGGTTATTGGTGAAGGACCTCATGATACTAAGCATTTCGCAAGTCACTCTCTCCTAACTTCCACACCACACCTGAGGACTTCAAGAAAACTTAGTACCTTTAAACCATCAAAATTAAGATTTTTCAAAAACATTTAAAAAAATAATTTAAACTGTTTGGAGCATTTTAAAACAAACCACGTCAAAATCCGATAATTATTACATTCTATACAGGGAAAAATGTAAATGTCTAAAAAGACTTTGCTCTTTAAATGGAATGTAAGCAAACCCGCACCTCCATTAGTTTCGGTTTCTACCGGGAATATATTTCTGCATTTTTTTCTTAAATTTTCAGTTATATATAAAATTGCCTAATTTTAGGAGAAGTACATTTCGAATTCAAGCAGGCGTTTATTTATATGTATATTTCTACTATGTTGTTGTGTATGCTTACTCAGACTGCTTTGTTTGATAATAACTTTTGAAAACGTGTTCAGTAATTATTAATTTTCATTTGATGATTCATTTTTGCGCATTTATTAATATGAGTAGTAAATTAGCTAGGTGATCTATGAATTACAGGAGAAAGAAATGGCGTTTTTATTGGAGTCAACATTCCGAAGACAGAACATTAGAACCGGTAGCTGCCGATGTGACATCTGCTTCCACTATGAAATTGTGTTTAGATAGCTGTTCCTATCAAAGCCACTCGAATGAAAGTAAGGAATATCGATTGATAACTCTAGAAATTTTTTTTAGAAGAAATATCAAAGTATTTGGTACGTTGTTACTGTGACTCAAAAACAGTGTTGAATGAAAAGGTTCTGATTGGATGATTAGTATCGGAATTTTACATTGAATGTAATTCCTGTGATACGCAATCAATTTTTAAAAGTTCATCTGTGTTTGAGTCAAGTAACCATGCCTATAAAAGAAATAAACAGCCACATTACATATGCTATGCATAAACTAGGGGTTGGTCTACGCGGAATTAAAAAATTTGTTCGGTGACGGATTTGTCTCCACCGGTTTCACAAAAGTTCTACGATAGGATTTTAAGTAATATAAATCAGCTGGTTCAATTGTATCTGTCGATTCGATGAATAAAGCAGCAAAAGAAGAGATTTTAGCATCCGAAACAAATTAGATATGTGCCAGTGGTTGTGGAACTTGAAAAGCTCTGGGCCATACATCTGGTTTTAGTATCTGTAACATTATTGGTGATAAAAGAGGTAAAGTTATTGACGTCGAAGTTTTATCATCTTATAGAAAATGCTGCAATCAGTGGGAAAGTCCTAAATGTGGAAAAATGGAAAAAATGCCATTAACCCACATTGTGAGGAAAAATCATTCTGGTTCTTCTAATAAAATGTAAGTGGAGGGAATGAAGATAATTTTTAGAGCATCAGTATTAGAAAGAAAGGCCAAATATGTTTTTTTTCTGTAATGAGGCTATATATGTATTCGCATTTCTACCTTTGCAGACCTGGTACATCCCCCAGGAGCTGGTATCAATTCTTAGTGAGGTGCCATTTAGGCGATACGAATTACCACAAGTAATTTTGACACCCAGTTTCTTCCCCAGAGAGAGGCATCTGAGTTCATGCCGATGCGAAATTTACACTTACGAATTAAATTTTGCCGAGAGCATCCAAGCCAAACAAAAAAAGCCATGCATGAGCATTTTATTGAAATAGAAGGTCCTATATATGAGGCGGCTGCTTTTGAAGTATTAAATAGTATTTTGTTGTAGAAATTTAAAATGCATTGCTTAAACGTAATTTTCTAAGTTTCTGATTTTCACATTTTCCCGCAAGATTAAAAAAATGTTCTGATTTGTAGAGTTCTAAAATTTATATGGATATTGTACTTGTTTTTTTATTCTGTGAGCCTCAGTTTTGTTAATGAGATTAATATATTTTATTTTGTAACATGATAGATGGAAAATAAAATTACTAATTGTAAATTTTTTTAAATGTGGTAGAAATTTAAAATTTGAAACTTACTTGATTGCAAAATTACTTGAGCAAAAATAGATTAAGTGCTTTAAATTTTCAACTTTGTTGTACAAGTAAAATATTTATGTAAAAATATGCAAATATCACATTGATTTATGTTGAATCAGAAAAAGCATGTGGAAACATACAAAGTGCTATATAAATGAAGATTATACTGCACATCTATCAACGGTTATCTTGCGGAAAAACAGAAAGTTAATTAATTTTTTAAAAAAAGTTTTGTGTGCATATTTTGTGTTGTTGAAAAATGTATTATAACTGAAAAGCAAAAATTGATTAAGTACTTTACACTTTGAACTTTGTTGTACAAGTAAAAGATTCGTATAAAAATATGCAATGATCATTGATTTATGTTGAATCGGAAAAAGTATGTCGAAACGTGCAATTTTTGATTTTGCCTTGTCAGATGTAACATGCATCAGAACTCGGCAGGTCATCAGTGACAGAATAATTCATAAATACGACTTGATAAAGCCAGTCACGAGTTATCGGCTCTGACCACTCAGTTACAGCACCGTGACTCGTAATACCTTGTATTTTTAAAAGTGTACATCAAAGTACAGAAGCAGATTTATATAATTATTTCCTTTTAATATTAATTCCAGATTTCTTATAATTAACTTTTATTATTAGTTATAGGAAACTAATTTAAGAACTTTTACAAATGATTATTTCAAATTGTTTTTAAAATTAATTTACATTTGCTCGTATTATTTTGTAAAATATTTAATCACAAGTTTACTCTAGTAAGAAAATCTCACAATTACTTAGGAATATTTGAGATAAATGATGGTTCCGTGAATTGAAAAGCTGTATTTCACACATAAATTTCTAAAAGAGATCGATACTAAATCCTAATAACTGCCTCCCCAAAGGAGCCCAAACTGTTCTCAGAAATGCAAATTTCTGATTCTTGTAGGCACACATTTTGTTCGCATGGATGCATTTTTTAGAAATAGTGGCAACATATATCTCAAATCTGTATTCAGGGAAATGTTTACTAAAATATATTAAAACTTTTTTTTTCAAATTGCATTTAAAATGGCTAAGAAACATGACTTACTGACTGCATAAAAGTCTCCGTAAACATGCATCGTAAATGTGTTATTTATATCGTTTTTCTTCAGCTCATTTTATCTTACACAAAGATCGTCCGATAAAAAAAGGTACATGTGACTGTTATAAAAAATATTCATGTAAAAAAGTTGTACCATGTGCTTGATTTCAAACGTAAATTCATGGTGAAACAGAGTCTAGAATATTGTTTTGTTCGAGGCATAATTTTGGCATACATAATGAAAAAAACGTGGCTAAAGTAGTAAAATATTTTATTTGAAACGTGACGCGTGTGGAGATATCGTATTTTTTTCTGATCCGATCTCCAAGAAGAATATTGACGAAGAAGATATTGAGATATGCAAAGAATTTTGCGTAGGAGTTAAGATTTTCCAGATTATAGCATGACGCCAATTGTAAGCCAAAATATGAGAGATCAATATAATTTAGAGATCATGTTACAGCATTTGTATAGTCCAGATTAACTTCCCTCAATTGATTGATTGATTGATTTTGGGTTTATTGGCATAAGAGCCGATTTCGGCTATACCGCGCCAAACATTTGTTTTAATTTCCATACAATTTTTAAAAAACAGCTAAAAATATATTTAAATTAAAGATATAATTTTATATTTAACCATAAAAATTCATTAAAAAAAGTTTTTAAAAATTCATGTTTAATTGTTACATTTTATTAAAATGGTAAAAGTGTGAAGTAAAAAACATCGAAAATAGTTTAAAATATTAACCATTATATCTTGATCTAAAACGTGATTCAAATCCAAAGCGTAAATTTTAATTTCTGCGATTTCTAGTAGGTGTCAGGAAATATGAAAAACCAGACCGTACATGATCATCCATTAATTTTTCGTCTACATCGTATTTAATCATATTTTCGTCTTCTGAGTCATAATGAATGTAGCTTTACTTAGGTGTATGAGGTGTCATTTTTACTTCAATTTCTGCCTTTTGTTCTTTTGCACGTCTTTTTCTATTTTATGAGTTATGTTTTAATCTCTTTGGAGTTTTAGAAGTGTTAGAAGGTTCATTATTGGATGCAGTAGCTGCTGACTCTGATAAGGAAACTGATGGCTGAATTTCATTTAATAGTGAAGCAAATTTATTGGAAGTTGTAGGAAATAAACGTGTATCGGTTTTTAAAGATGAAGCGGAAGTTTAAGCTATCGCCAGTGGAAGAAGTAGTAGTAGAAGTAAGAATGGGTATTGGTAACAAAGTTTCACTGTGTATTGTTGGTAATATTGCAGATGTGGAAGGAATGGTGGGGGAAGGTGCGTCATTAGATATAAGAATTTCAGGAATAGGTGACTGGAATTCTGATATTGTGGATGTCGAACGTAATAGGTGTGTTTGAGTGGAAGAAGATGATGTAGAAACTGTAGGTATAGGTGTAGTTTTACTTTGTTTCGAGATGGATGAGTCTGGTTGAAGCAATTCCAAGGGTGGACACTTCATATTTGTGATATTTTCATCAGTCTGTGTAGAAGTAGATGTTATACATGATTTAGCAGCCTGGAAGTATGTCTGTGTTAAAGGTGGGGCTATTAACTTTCGAGCTTTTATGTAAGTTATATTTTATTAGTTTTAATTTCTTGTATTTTTTTTTTTCCTGCTTTCCATTTCGGGCAAAGTTTGGAATCTGCGGAATGAGGCTGTAAACAGTTGATACATTTGAGTTCTAGGGTACAATCTGTAGAAGAATGCCCTACAGATGCACACCTAGAACACGTTAGCTGTCCGTGGCAGGAAGTTTGAGAATGGGCGAACCTGAATGGCACTTGAAACAGCGCAGAGGATTCGGAATGTAAGGGCGTTATTTTACAATTAAGATACCCAGATTTTAATGTAGATGGTAGTTTGGGGCTATTGAAAGTTAATATTAAATGCTTCTTTGGGGAAAGTGACAAGTCTTTTTTTATTTTAATTCTTCCAACTTGAGTAACCAATTGGTCAGAAAGTCCTTCCAAGATTTCTGCTTCGGAGGTGCACAAAAGTTCTGGTTCATATATGACACCTCCACAGGAATTCAGTGATCCATATATGAGGAGTTACTATTAATGGACAGTCTAAAAATGTTTTGGTGGATAAGAATGATTTCGTTTGTAGAGAGGATACTGTTTCTATTAGTAATTCTCCGGATCGTAACTTCTTAACTGATTTCGGATCTCCACCTATTCCTTTCAGAGTTTTTTGAATAGCAAAGGGAGACTTCCGGGATGTTTCTTGATTTAATAGCGACAATATTAAAAACCGTGAGTTAGGGGCAATGGTATCTATGTTGATGTTGGATAAAACAAGGCTTTACCCGGGCAGGAAATTTCAGGATCCAAGAAGAGAGAGATAGTTTTCATCCTGGAGTGCCTCCACCCACCACGGAGTCCAACAAGGGAGGCAGTGTGCAGGTCATCTGGCAAATACCAGGCACGGCGCTTACCTATAGTACACTCTGAATGTAGTGATACACCATCAGGGGGAGGATCCAACGGGTAAACCCGCCACCCCTTATCTGCAGCACTAACCCTATAGCAATGTCTCTTCGGGAACACCGAAGAGAGGTACCACCAGCTGATTGACAGGAGCGGACTCACTCCGGTAACCCGTCTACTGTGAAGCATGGGCCAAAGAGAACGCAGAGGTATCCCCAGGCCACCAATCTCCTCCATACGGAATGAGCAAATGATCCCCAGAACACCATATTCCTCCTTACAGGACGCCGCAAACGGCAAACATGCGGGTTGGAAACCAACGTTGTTAGTAGAAAAAATACGAACATCAAAACTAGACAAAATAAAAATAAAAATTTCAAAAAGAACCCAATTAAACATTTACAAAATAAAAATGAAACCGTGTTAAGAATAATCAATAATATAATTCAATCCGAAATAAAAAAAAAAATTAGATATGTAATGGTGTATTAAAAATGTTCATTTGTGGTCTAAATGGGAAAAGAAGAAAAGATAAATTGGAATGACAAGAAAGGTCAAAAATAGAGAAGGATCACTAGGGTACCCCGGGCTCATTAAACCCGCGTTTACCAAAGAGATTAAACCCATTGGGAAAAGGAAAATATCACTAGGGTACCTCGGGATTGTGACACCCGTACTCACCTAAAGAAGATGAGCCCCCTGAGGGATTAACTTCCATCAAATCTTCAGTTATTCGTTTCTTCGAAAAAAATTCCCAGTATCGAATTTTTGTGTCGATCAGAAGGAAGCACAAGACGCAAAATTTCAGATTCCACTCAATTTAACAAGCAATACTACCTTGAACGTATGTTTAAACTAGTTAAAACTAAATATTCCATGAATACTAATGGATGTTATTAACAACAATCCCTGAAATGTTACACACATTCTAAGTTTAAGGTGACTACCCAGAATTCTCCCTTTTGGAAAAAAATTTCGAAATGTTTTTATGCTATTATTTTATATAGCTCATACATTTAATATTCCAAGAACACTCTATTTTTGTTTATACAATATTTATAAGCAAAGTTGCAGCATAATTAGTAAACCGGAAGCAGATCCCTACACAAAATATTTTTAAGATACTGAATTGAAATTTTCAAAACATGTTTTACACTCGTGTCCATAAATTAAGGATAATTCAGAATCACACAGAAATTGAACTCTAAAATAAAAATTTCACCTGTAGAACTATCACACACATCTTGAAGAAGAATATGCAAATTACAGGAAACCACCAGAAGGCACGGATAATATGTCACAATGACGAGAGTGTAAGAGAAGGGTATATAAGGAATGGTGGCAAAGAAGTAAAATTGTTCACAAGCGCTTTAAAAGCCTTTCAGTACAATAACCGCATAGTTTCGGCACATAGGAAGCATATGGATGAATTTTTACGTGGTAGAATTATTGGACGACTGGAATGTGAACGTACCCTGCTGGAAGTATCCGAGGAACTTGGAGTCGCCCAGAGTGTCATCTGCAGGCATTGGCAACGATTTCCAAGATGATGGTACTGATGTGAGTAGATGTTACAGCACAGGTCGCCCCGAGTTACAACGCCGAATGATAACCGGTATATATATATTTGGAAGTTACTGCCAAAAGAAACCGACGGAGCACAGCATCAGACCTATCTCGTCAGCTCTCTTCAGCCACCGGTACGACAGTTTCAAGGCAGACCGTGTACAGACGCTTAGGGCACATTGGTCTACATGCTCGTAGGCCTGTCAGATTACCGCAACTCACTGTCGCCTGCGATTAACCTGGAGTAGAGAACATGCATTGTGGACACACCAACAGTGGTCTTGAGTGATGTTTTCCGACGAGTCCAGGTTTAGTTTGAAGTCTGACTCTCTTCGGACTTTAATATGGAGAGTGCCAGATACCCGTTAACTCCAAGGGAACATCATTGAACGACACCGTTACAGTGGTGCAGGATGGCTCGTTTGGGGAGGAATTATTCTTGGTTCCAGAACTGACCTGCATGCTCAGAGTGTAACGATGACAGGTCACATCTATCGGGATGTCATTCTGGAGCAACATGTACGTTTGTTTCAGGGCGCCATGGGTGCTGAATTTCTTTTTATGGATGACAATGCCCGTCCTCACCATGTAAATATTGTAGACGAATGCCTTCAATCGGAGATATCACCCATATGGACTGGCCAGCATACTCACTGGACTTGAATTTAGTAGAACATGTGTGGGATATGCTTGGCCGAAGAATTGCAGCCCGTCAACTCCCTCCCACCTGTCTACTGGAACTTTGGAGGACATTGCTTGATGAGTGATGTAATATTCGCCAAGTACTCAGCATGCCTAGGCGTTGTAAGGCCTGTATTGTATCGCCCGGGAGACATACTCCGTATTAACCATCATACTAACCATGTTATACTGTTTTTTGTAAATAGTTTCTTTTTTGAAATTTGCTCCAGGGAGTAAAAATTGCAATTTTTATTAATTATGTCAAACATATATTATTTTTTTTGCTATTTACCTTTTGTTTAATAAATAGTCTTTACAAATAAGTCAAATTTGTTTTGATTCTGTTTCTTTCTTTGCCTGAACTTCATTATTCTTAATTTATGGACATGAGTGTATTTAGTTCTATGCTATGAATCAAAATATAATCTTTGTGTATGTATTCATGTGCTTTGTTTTTAATGAAAAAAAAATCATTAACTTTTTAAAAAAATCGTGTTTTGCATAAAATTTGGCGTACTTTAAAAACTTTAAAAGTATTACAAATCTTTTAATTTCTAGCACAGTTCAAGATGTTGTTCACGCACTGTTAAAATATAACTTCAATTCATTTATTAGAATTTTGTGTAACTGCAGTTTTTCATGAAAATTTCACTAAAATCGACAGTTGTTATAGTCTATAAAACTCTCCAAAAAACCGCAAAAATTTTAAAAAGTTTCCGAATTAAACACGAAGCTAAAGGGATCTTGACGTATAAATATTATGAGTTTAAAAAATGTGTGGTTGTTAGAAAATTTTTTATATTTTGTATTAAAATCTTTACATTCATTTTCTGAGAAACTATGTTCTTCAATTTTTTGCTTCATGGTAAAGTTCACGACAGGTTTTCTTTTTAAGATATTAAACTAAGATTTTCAGAAAATGTTTATTTAGTGTTATCTGCAGTCCAGACTATTATATAATCTCTGTGTATGTATTTATTTATTTTATTGCAATTTTTGTGAGAAAATAAGTTTTTTAAAAAAAATTTAGTTCTTTTATAAAAAATAACATATTTCAAAAACTTTCAAAAGTATTACAAAATTTTATAGTTGTAAGAACAGATAAAGATGTTATTTATGTATTTTATAAATATTATTCAAGTATACTTATTATAATTTTCAATACAAGCCTTACCCTAACTATTTTTTCTCTAAAATTTCACTCAAAATTCCCAATCTATCCAAAATTATTTTTTATTTTGCAAAAATTGTGTACTTGAATTCTTACTTTTATGACCCATTTGAAATAAAGAAGTTTTTATTTAGTTGAAAATTTATAAATTAAAAAAAATGCTCTGAAGGAAGTCACATACCTTAAGGATATGAGTGTAAATAAAAAGGACAAATAAACAAAAAGGTAAAATTAAAAATTTAGTGAATTTTATTTCATTTGTATTTTAAAAGGGAGCTATTGTATAAATACATAAAAGACTAATGTTTTGTTGATTAAAGAGTTTATACGTGTAACCACCAGCAGTGGTCATGTGGAGTGGTGTTGATACTCAGAATGGAGGTGACCACAATCGTAATACGGGTCTGCCGGTGATGATACGTTAATTACTGCATGCCCGCGTAACAGTTCGTTTTCAAAACTACGCTTGCATAAATAGTATAGGAATGCGGTACGAATGCAATTTTTACGCGCGTACATCTCTGTTTCATTATAATTTCTGAACAATCATATTTGAAAAGGAAACAAGTAATATAATAAAAATTAAGTTAATTCCTACTTAGATTAACAAAGACAATTTTTATTTTAGCTACTTTTTATTAAATATTTACAACTAATATAAATAAGTAAATACAAATGACAGAATCACAACATTAAGAGGTAATTAATTTGTATTACCGTAAAATCCGGCGTAGAACGCGCACCTATAAATTTCGATCTTATTTTTGGGGTTAAAAGTGCGCGTTCTACCCCGGATTTTACGGTAATCATTATTATATTATTGCATTGTCATCCAATAAAAATTTCAGACCAACTGAATGTGGCCGCGGTAGCCAAGTGGTATAGGTAGGCTTGCCTTGTCACACGTTCAAGCCCAGTATCCAAAAAGACCCGCCGTGTAGGGCAGCGATGCACGTTAAATCTCTCGAGAGTTGAAACGGCCTCACGTTGGTGTGTTGTGGTAGTTAGGAAAGGGGTGGTGCCAGCTCAGGTGTCGTCCACATCACTTGACCATGGTTCAAAATTACGTGGTCCGTTGCCAAAAGCCTCGTGTAGCTGAATAATGCGACGTTAATATTCAATCAATCAGTTCAACTGAGTACTTTAACACGTGAGAAAAAAAACATTTTCAAGTTTTGACAGAAGCCGCCAAAAGGGTCACCAAAGATGATGCCAACGTGATTGTATTTGTAACTCTTTAAATAGTTAGTTTTAATCAATTAATTTTTATTAATTATTATTATATTATTGTATTGTCGTCCAAAATAATCATGTATGTAAAATTTCAGCTCAATTGAGCGCTTTAAAATGTATTTTATTAACGATTGAAAATGCAACCAAGATAAATAAATAAATAGAGATTGTGAGCTAATAGTATGAATTGAAAAGCGATGAATAATCTATTTTCAACACGTGAAAACCGTTCTGTAAATGTCATGCTTGTTAACATTGCACTCTGTATAATACATGGGCCACTGGCGACGATCCTCGTAATTTAGAGCTACGGTCCAATGACGAAGACGACTTCCGATTAGGTACCCCACTCTTTGAGATAAATGTGTCATTGGGATTGAAGATTATGCCAAAATATTAAATAATTATCTAGCTTTCAAAAAAAAGTGGGGGGATTTATGGAGTTTTTACAGAATGTGTTAAATACTTTTTTTAAACATACATATTATTGCAATTTTAACGTACTTTTATTATCAGACTTATCTTGCGTTTCAATAGCAATGACTCAACACTTTAAGTCTAAGAAACAAAAGAAGTTAAAAAACGTCTCAAATCATTTACTTTTCAAGTGCTAAAGGTACTTTAAACAGAACCATATCAGAATAAAACATTTTAAAAGAGAGCCTAACAAAGAAGATACAGCCAAAGTCGCAGGAGTGCAGGATTTTCTACAAAAAACTCCCCGAAGGTAGCAAACAAGACGAGTCAGAATCCACTAACAGTAAACATTCCGTCTTTTATGTTCTTTCTGAACAAATGTTTATGCTCAACAAATGTTTCTAAACAAGATCCGAAGCAAAAGACGAAGAGATGGTATTGCTTTATTTATGACGCGTGAAATCAAGAATGAATGGCACTTTAAATAAAATAGAACATGAAAAACAAATACACGCGCGTCTCTGAGCTCTCATTCGCCAAATAATAAATTGAAATGCAGAAAAAGAACTTTCTCTTCAAGCAAAAATAGGTGAAGTGTTTTCGATGTGCTCAGTTCCACCTAAATTGTAAGAAACTGTTACAATGTATTTTGTTCGATTTATCATCTTGGAGGAGCCGTGTAGAAAAAAGCCACTTTTAATTTTGCTTTAAATCAGTGTTTCTCAAAGTGTGGGGCGCGCCCCCCTGGGGGGGCGCGATGACCCTACAAGGGGGGCGCGAGCATATCGAAAATTTAAAGATTTTTTTTAAAAAAATAACCGGAAAGAGAAGTAAAACAAAATGCTTTCTTCCATAATAAAAAAATACACACAACAACACTGCCATAATTTATGTTTATTATCTGGCTTTTTTCCGTCATCAAATAGCTATCTTTGATCCCAAAACCAAATTAAAGAAAAAAAAAAAACATTTTGGTTTATTTGTTGTATTTCCTCAATGAGACATTTTTTTATTACGTTTTAACATAAAATATTACTCTTTAAAAGAAAAAACGAAACCCAGACCCTAAGAAAAATTCTAAGAGAAACAATATTCCCCACTGTAATTATTATTGAAATACTGTACATTAGTTGTAGAAAAAGTAAAGGAAGTCATGATTCACTTTTCAGCCAGGCTGCATAGTACGTTTGCTAATCATTTGATTGACCTTCAATCTTATGGTATGGTTATTATCAATATTAGTTCCCTCCCATCTTTTATGTGTTTGCTTTTCGCTTAGGGAAATTGTAAATAATTTTGTTTTGCGATATTTAGAAAAGAATTGATTGGTTTAACATTTCTGTAGGATAATTAAAAAGTGTCTGATTTGCGTTCTTTATTATGGTCTTGTACTTTTGAATAATTTTAGTTTAGTTTTATTGGATTTTTTTCTCAAATCATAAAAGAATTGAATAGTCCTTGAAAGAAGGTAAGTATACTTTCCATCAATTTTAAAATATTCACTAGAATTCCGATTTGTATCGTGTACAGTAACAATAACTCTAAACAAATTATTGGGGTGACTGAGTCCCCCCGCACTACCATTAATGTTAGTATCGAATACGCGCCTGCTCCCGGGTTAAAACATTTTGAAGTCTTCTCGCTTTAAATGTTAAAAAGTAACACAATTATTCTTCACCGGAATTTTATATTCTTTTTTCATATTTTGACATTAATTCTAAATGCTAATTGTGTGAGGTTTAAAATTACAGTTCTTTTAAACAGTTATTTACAATTATAGCATTTATCTAAAAAAAATCATTTTACATTTTTGTATACAATGTCGTGCATACAGTTTTACTCTCCTTACAGTTCAGCTATTATATCAAGAATAATGTTTTATTTTTTTAAAAAATGAACTCGGGCTAAGAGTCGATGTTGCATGTTGCAGCCAGTATACGTTTGATGTATCAGTACTGAAGAAGGTATTTTATGAATAATTTCTTATTACTGAATTTGGCCGCGGTAGCCGAGTGGTATAGGTATTGGATCCTGGCTTGCCTTGTCACGAGTTCGAGCCCAGTACCACTAAAGACCCGCCGTGTAGGGCAGCGTTGCACGTTAAATCTGTTGAGAGTTGAAACGTTTTTTCGTTGGTGTGGTATGGTAGTTAGGAG
This sequence comes from Trichonephila clavipes, assembly GCA_019973935.1. Taxonomy (NCBI): domain Eukaryota; kingdom Metazoa; phylum Arthropoda; class Arachnida; order Araneae; family Nephilidae; genus Trichonephila; species Trichonephila clavipes. The sequence continues at coordinate 90,146 of BMAU01003549.1, forward strand.
AGAGGGGTGCCAACTCAGGTGTCAACCACGTCACTTGACCATGGTTCAAAATTACGTGGTCCGTCGTCAAAAGCCCTCGTACAGCTGAACAGTGCGACGTTAATATTCAATCAATCAATCTTATTACTAAATTAAGAACAAGTTTAATAGTTATTAGGGACTTTCACAGGCTTGTCTTGTAGAGGAAAGTTTTTTTCAAAGGAAGGTTTAATATCAGAAATTGACACTTAAAGCGTTATTTTTCTATATTTAGCTGAGATCTATATTTTGTCTTCAAGGCATCCACTGCAGAAAATCCGGTTTGAGAAAGGTAGGATGTTGAAAATGGTAATAGTATACGAAGTGCTTTTTGTTTTCAGTACAGATAATTCCTCATCCACCTCTACCCCAAATTCAAAGAGCGATTTATTACAAAAGCCTTTTAATTTTTCACTGGATGTGAAATTTATGAAGATTTCTTCTTCGGAAGTTGAGAGCCCTTCTGAAGTATCTTGAAATAGATCCCTAATCCACTCGTAACTTGCTACCAAGCTGTCCTCATCAGAAAATACTTTTTAAAATTCTTTGCCAACATAGCTAAATGATTTTACATGTTTTAAAAACAACTTTCACAGAAAGTTTTAACACATATCGAGCTGGGGCTTTTTTTCATCATTTACTTCAGTAGTGGTAAATCCAAAATTTAAGTATTTTTGAGAAGATCGCCTTGATTTAATTTTTCGGAACCATGCTCGTTCGTCTGTGTACTTGTTGATTCTTTATTATGGTCGAATGTTTGCTTACGACTTAAAAATGTATGTATGATATTGTTTTAATCTACTGCCGTAAATACTTAATTACCGTGAATTACAATTAACGTGGAAATTTAAAAAAATGTACATTCAAGCTAGATTCGGTAGCTATAGGAGTATCGAGTCGACCAAAACTGACTGGAATTGTACGAGGAAAAGCATTTTTACATGTTTGCGCAGACGTCCGATAGGTTGCCCAGACTCACGCAAACGTACCTATAATGCCATAAGATGTGATGGATATGATAGAGCGACATTGACTAGACTATTTTTCGAATGACATTTGTACTTTGAGCAATGAATGCTGAAGGAAATAAATCTTTAATTAAATACATCATTTTTCGATCTGTTCCAATTTAAAAATTAGAGAAAGAAAATAACATAATTTTAAGTAACATATATTTTAAGTAATTTTCTTAAAATATATTTAAAAGTTACATATACACAAAATTTAATATACTTATCGTATTCATTTGTACGGTTTTTATAATTAAGATCGTATTGTAACTTTAGCGTCTCTCTCTCAAAGTGCATTTTTATTGCAGTAAATACATTATTGTTGTACAGGGAGGGGCGAGACAAAAATTATGATTGAAAATTTCGCCAGTATTGAAAGTTTGAGAAACACTGCTTTAAATAGATAACAGAGGGATGTATTATGTGAATGTCAGTAAATAAACATATTGCTTCAGAGTTTACCTTAAACACAAAACTGCCTCTCATGTCCTTTGTTATAAATTATTATTATATTGCACATTGTCGAATAACCTTATGAAGAACTGTTTACTTTTTTAGGAAGTAATTTACCTTTGCAAAAGATTTACATATTATTTCTTAAAAGCACAAAAAAAGCTATTGCCTACTCCATATCTTGCAGCAGACTATGCTTCTTCACGGCCTGATGTTACTTTTTTCCTGTACTATTTCACCTCCTTAAATGTCATTTAACCACTAGTGGATATATGCTATGTATAGGGAAATATCCCATTTAGAGGATACCGAATACCGGTATTTTTAGCCATTTGTACAATTTTGTAATACCGGTATTCACAAGTTTAAATACCGGTTTTTCGGTATTTATTAGAAATTTTTTGAAATTGTCTCTACGATATGTTCAGGGATCACAAACATAGCAAAATAGTAATCGTTTTCATTTTTGTGTCTCCCTAACGGGCAAAATTAATTAAACTGTGAATATGAAGTCGTATCGTACAGTCAAGAGAAGTGATAAAATATGTGAATGTTCCAAAGAGGGGGGTCAAAACTATTCTATTACAGCTCAGAGCGATACTGTATAAGATTCGTAGTTTGATATTTATATTTGTTGAAACAAGTTTGTAGTTGTAAAGAGAAAGAGTGCGCAATATTTCGATATATTTTTTTTTAAAATTGGCGAGCTTTTTATTCACACTTTATTTGCAAAGCACACTTAACGGTTCAAAATATTTTTCAGATTAGATATATAATATGCTTAAAAATAATAACCTATAATAATGAAAAAGAATAATTTTAAAGAACATAAAAATTCCGTTGATAATACTTTGGTTTGGTTTTACAGTTATATGATGAAAAGAATATGGTGGCACAATTGAAAAAAATGCTTAAGTATTATTAAAATTCAAACGAACTCCATACACATTTAAAAACGAAACATGACACAAATTTGTTAAAGAGGAAAGAATCGAATTACGATAAAGATACAAATTTTAGCACACTTTCTAAGCTCAAACCATCAGGGGTTTTAGATTATTTTTTTTTAAAAAAAAAAAGATAATTTGGATGAAATTATTACACAAAATTACTTTCCAGGTTTAATGACAGTGTAATTGGCGCATTATGTTTTGAAGATCACATTTCAAAAATTTGTAATAGTAATTGAATAGTGACATTTAAACTTTTTGTGATTTAAATACATAAGATGTTCCTTTACTTTTTTGTGATTCCTTATATACTGTTAAAATTTATAAGTTACAAATTACTTTTTGTGATATTTCTACTCTCTAATAAAACTGGCAAATAAAAAAAAACCCGAGTGTAATCTTTCTTTTTCTAAAATTTTTACTACCGGTATTAAAACCGGTATCCCAATATTAAGATCTTAAAAATACCGAATACCTGTATTGAACTTTTGGTCCGATATTGCCATCCCTAATCCCATTGTAGCATGGCTTATTTAGGTATACACCCAGTGTAACCTGTACAGGAAACATTATAAAGTAGGTTTTCTTTTATATTGGGACTGTATAAAGTTACAAAAGTTAAATTGCAAAATGTCTGGGTTACAAAAATTTTAACAAGTTGGAAAATTAAAATTAAAATTACAAATCTTTGCAACATTGCTTGAAATATGTTTCTTGGCACACACACACAAAAACATCTCTACATGCGTTATATAAGTGAATTTTGTCATTTTTACTATTTCTTCATTTCTTCATCACAAATAGATAAATCCTTATCAGAGTCACTGTTGTATTCATTGGGTTGGGCAAATTTTCTCATTCAGTATCACTTTTATTCAAATCCAATGACGATGCCATATAGAAAGGACAAATAAACAACAAAAATACCTCAACAAACTTTAAAAGGCGAAATGAAGCTCAAACGGACGTGCGCCTTAGTCAGCGTCAAAAGAAAGTATGAAATGTGTGTCTTAACGTCAAGGTGAGTACTCCTAAAAAATCTGAGGTTTCTAGCGATACTTGAAAGCTGAATATGGTACGTGAGAGATTAATTTTCTATGAATAATAAAATTGTACAAGGCTGAATATTTTCATTTTTCGATTCCTTTATTTGAAGCAAAAATATAAATAATTGCACTGTAAGTCTGCTCTAAAACTTTTTTTAAAAAATAGAATTAGTGTTTTCCTTATTAGTGTTTTCCTTATTTTAGAATTCAGTTTCCTATTCTCATCGATGGAATAGCGCTGTACATAGTTTAGTTATTTTATATGTATCTTATTCCAGCATATTCATAGTTTAAAATTTAATTTAAAATTTAATATTACTATTTATCCTTTGAAAAAATAAGTTTCAATAATAATTTCAAAATCCCTCTACGTTTTATATTTAAGTAATTCTTCAACCGAAATACCCATCAATATGGAATATATTGCTATAATAAACAAAAGAATATTGCATCAAAGTAGTTTAACTCTTTATATACCGCATTATGATTTACTGCAGTTTTTTTCCATGCAATATTTTTTTGAATGCCTACATTGAAAACTAAGAGATATACATACAAACATTCTGAACTTTGGGAAATTTAATCCGTTAGAGCTAATTAATTAATTAAATATATTAAACTGTTAAATTAATTATACACTGTTCACTTAAAGGAAATAGTCAAATCGTTTTCTTGGGTCTTTATTAATATACAAAAAATAAGACCCTTAACTTTTGACTTCAACTACTTTTTCGTAACAAAAATGACAATCCGCTGAAAACGCCGTCATCTGAAAACGCAATTTTTGCTAAAAAACTATTCACCTTCCCCGCTAAATTACTCATCATAGAACCGTGCTGCCATATATCTTGGAAGAATGGATTACAACGAATATTTCTGCTAAGTATCGTCAGAGTATTCGTAAAAATGTTTATTCTATGTAATTTTAAAAGGACTGGTTCTTATAAGTACTGTCAGTAGATAAAGGCTGGTTACCTTTTCATGTAATGAAACTGATATTTTAAAAATAAGAAACTTTTAAGAAATGTACCTATGTCAAAACATCAAGGCTTCAAGAGCTAGTTGAAGTGTCGAAGCAAAAGTTTGTGAAGAGGATAACTTTGTGATTTTCTCTAGAAAACAATTAGTTATAAGAAAATATCTACTATAATTACATTCAAACAAAGATTACAAAGTACATTATTTACAGGAATGAAAATTCTGATCAAAGTAACAAGAGAAATAATTTACAAACACAGTATCCGTATATGTCTCTTACGCATAGATATGTACATCTATATAAAACCTTATACACGAAACTTTAGAATTCTCCAAACGCTTCCGAAAGCCAATTTAGAATATCAAACAGAAAATAATGCGATGTGCAACACATATTGAGTAAAGAATCGGAAGTAAAGAAAGAAATCGGTTCTTTTGCGCAAAATTCTCTCCTCCGCGGCATCTTTATTGAATTTTGCGAACGAACAAATCAGGAAGACAGTGAGATTTCTTCTAAAGGTATCCTTTTCTTCTACGCACTTTTTCTTCTTATTTTGTTTAAGGAATTCTCTCCCTCTTTTTCCATTTGACTTACAAGGAGGAATTGGACTGATTTTAGTCAGAATGTCACAACACGCTAAAGGCTTGTCCGTCCTTCTGTATCGGAAAGAGATTCTTATCGATTACTTTCTTCGTTCTGTGAAGAATAACTGAAAGTTCTCAGGTAACGATTGCTGTGTTTCGGGAATGGCTAGGGTATGAGACAAAATGAGTTTAATTTCCTAATTACTAGAAAAATAAACACATACAGAATGTTTCCGAGTTCAATTTATTAATTAAGAATAATGATAATTTGTATCAAGTCGATGGAAAATTGCCACAAAATATGACCTGGTTTAAGGAAAGAAAATCGCAAAAAAAAGTTAGAAAAGTGTGTGACGTTGTCGGAACCTGGAGATAACGGGTGTGAGAAGGTTCGATGAAGAAACAAACATGCTATTAGGATAACTAATCTTATTCAACTTTTAACGCCTTACGAAATGCACTTTAATATTTTTATCTTGAGAACAATAAGAAATCTTAGCCCAATTTTAGATAAATAAATAATGGAAGGTACTTATCATTCTTGTCTCCTTGTAATAATCTGGCTTACAGCCTGGTAGCTTGTTCAGCTGCAATGTTGATGTCTTCCACTATTCTGGTTGGTGTGGTGCAGTAGTTAGGAGAGGGGGTGCTAGCTGAGGTGAACATACATGTTGCATTTGCATAAACCACGTCATCTCTATCGAAAAGGGTTTTTAAGCGAATATCCTAGTTAAAGAAAATTTCCCTCAAAGAGGATTAGAAGAAGCCGAAATAGATCCCGTTACAACGCCATGTCTAGCAAAAAGGGCTAATAACAGGTATAAAAATTATATAATATATACAATGCAGACAATGATTTAGATTTCATCCTTTCTTTTAAAAAAAAGGATGAAATTTTGTTTTATAGGAATTTTTCAAAAGTGGTGCCGTAAGGAGCATTATACAGTCTCCACCGACGAACTACCACACGTGTTCAAGCATAAGTGGTTTGATGGCGATGTTGGTCGAATTGACGATACCATGTGATTCCTCAGTGTATTTCCAGGCACCTAGTTATCAATCAAATGCAGGTGACGCCAGAAGAAATCAAAGGAATCGGAGTCTGGGAAGTGTAGAAGCCAAACAATAGATTCACCGATTTTAATTGTCCTTCAGGGATATACAGTATCTAGGTGATCATGTACTACAATCGAAAAACGTACTGGTACACGATCATATAGAAGCCACATTTCTGGCTTTAGTGAATTTTGCAATGTTGTTTACTAAGGAATACTTTCCAACTGTTTTTCTTTCCTAAAACAAATAGGAAATTTTTATTCGAAATGGTTTCTTATTCTCGATCACAGTACTCCTAATCCTCGTGTTCTCTTGGCCGCTATCCTAATCAGGCTCACTGTCCTCTCGATGTCTATTTTTAGAATTTCTTATATAAAACGTGGTATACTCTCTGGTAATCTTTCGTTCGTTTGATGCTTACTATCACCCCTCTGAATGTGTAAATTGAATTTGGGAACTCCTTGTATAAGGGTGTGTATAGGAAATTAAATTTTCTAAACGTTCATTTTTGCGAATTTTATTATCTTGAGAATGATTCTTTAAAATGTGTTACATAGGGAAAGTTACTTTTTTAAAATTTCAGAATAGAAAGTAAAATATACTTCGTTAATTGATAATCGGTAATCGTGAAGCATACCTATGTGTCAGTGAAATATCATTACGCTTGCGGAAGGTAGGGTTTAACTGCAATAATTTTCAAATACCCATTACTACGTTTGTTATTTCTTTTGTAAAAAAATAAGTAGTAATTTTTTCTCAACACCACACGCAGTATGAAAGTATCCTAACAAAGCAAAAGGCGTGATATATGTGTCGAAAAAATTATAATTATGAATGCAATTTCAATAAAAATATTGAAACTTTCATGAAGCCGACTCTCCAAGACATAAACTGGAGTGAACGGACAATGTTATTATTGATAGGATTTTCCCTTGATTTTTGAACGCTTCTAAATTGAAGGCGTTGTATTTAAAATTCTCTCGTTATTCTAAATGTGCGTTTGTTTGTATATGTCTTTTGTCAAAATAAAATAAAAAATTCCTCCTTCTATACAGAATCTAACAATCTCTCTAATACCGTTATCTATTCCTTGAAGACCCAACCTGCACGATTGTGCGGTTTAGACATTCTTATACATTTTTACTTCGGAATAATCGTATATGTAAAAAAATCTCGAATCCCTCGATTGAGCATGTTTGCTTAAGGTGTAAAGAATAAATTTTTTGTCAGCAGACGGTAGTTGTAGTCGATGTTTTACTTTCAGATGACAAATTTAACTTGGTTTTCAACTACAACGAAAACATGTCTTTTTATCTGTCGCAAAAAGGTAATAATCAATATATTTATAATTGCATGGATACATATTTTTATACTAATGTTTAAAAAATTGTAAAACAGAAAAAAAAACATTATTTAAATTTTTTTAATGTGGATTCTAGGGCCCGAGATTTGATTCCCCACACGATCGTGCGGGTTGGGCGTTACTTTGAGTCACTGCAGGTGTAAAGATAAGTACTTATGCGAATTTCCTTTTCTGTTTCAATAATTTTGATGAAAGCCTGTGTAAAAAGGAAATATATAGTTATATAATTAATACTAAATTTTTTGCGGGTCGCCAGGGATGAGTCCCTTCTCTCTCTCTCTCTCTCTCTCTTTTTTGCAATTAGTTTTCTTTTTCATACATTTGTTGAGGAGTAGGGCATTTTTATCCTCTCCACAGATATCTGCATCCATATATCTTCACCCTCCCAACAAGAAAAAAATTGGGTTTTCTGGTGGGAGTTAGTATGGTGTGGTTTAAATACATATATTTTTTAAACAAAAAAAAATCTGATGCATTTCACTATTTTTATGGAATACTGTGTTAACTTTTAACCAAAAACTTTTTTTAAGTGCTTTAAAGAAGAAGAATTATTTCAATTGATGAATTATATTCAGATTGAACTTAGATCAGAACTTAGTGATCTCTCGGATGATGGCAATGTTGCGAACAAAACATATGAATCGAGTAAGAATCAGAAGAACATAAGAATTAAGTTCAGATGAGAGCGATGAAGAAACATATGTGGAAATATTTGAAATGGAAAGACAATTTTGGATTATTCTTTAACATCAAAGACTCTTAAACACATTAATAACATTGATTTAGCTGCTGTAAATTCTTGGTTTCTGTGCAAAGAAGATACAATATCAAATAAAATTCTTCTAAAAATCAAAATGGATCACTTAAATTTTAAGTTAGGGACAGTTGAAGCGTTATCACTCTCTCCACCTACTAGCAAAAGTATTTTAACTGATGATGAAGATGACAGTGTAGTAGTTTCACTCGAAAATAGATCTTAGCGTTGTAATCCACCTGCTATACATGACATGGCTTTTACCCTGGTCATTCCAGGATAAAAGACTTGACATGTATAGCCCTTTTTGATGTGTTGATGTCATTTCAAGGCTTCGCAAGTGCAGATTTGAAAACTACGAAAGCAGTTCGAAAGCATGTTGTGAAAAATGCAATGGTTATTTATATTTGTCAAAAACAAGCAGAAGATTTTTACAGTAAGTAAATAATGAATTAATAGTATAGTTAATTATACATCAATAATGTCCTTATTTGTAAAAAGTTCAGTTGAATTAAGATTGTTTCTACTATCAGCTTAGAGTTAAAAATGCATAACTCGTAAAATTTCATAGGTGACCTGTTTCGCAAATAACGCCCAACCCGCACGATCGTGCGGGTACCGTCTACATTCAAGGGGGTGACGAGGGAACTTTTTCCATTATTTTTCCCAATGTCATTGGGGTCCATATAGTATTAATAACCAGAAGAATTTAATATTTGAAGATAAAAAAATTGGGTTCTTAAAGGGATATAATAAACTCTATCATTAATATGAATTTATATTGTGAAATCTGTATAACTGTAAGACGGGACCTTATTTCCTACTGTCCCTTGCATTTTGTTTCATCTTTTTAAAATATTTTTCTGTATTGATGACATGTACACACAGTCATGCAAATGTATCATAATTCATGCATGCTATATTTTCTATTATATTACACTATGCAAAAACCTAATTTGATGAAAATCTTTCCAGTTCATTTGGAGATGACCATCCAGAACATAAAATTATCTCATCAGTTAACACCCCAGTGTACTATGACATTAGTACAGATGAAGGATTTATATTATGTAGGTCAAAACTCCAAGCATGGCTAGCAATCAAAATTGTGTGTCAGAGACTTCTGCACTGTGTTAATTCTAATGTAATTCAAAGCCTTTACGTAAGAGGAAGTCATGATTTGAGCTAACAGATTAAATGATGTTCACATCATTTAACTGCAGTTCAAATGTTAGAGATATAGCACTAATTGAGGAAGTCAGTTATATTTCGACGTTGATTTAATTACTCGTAATTAAAATAAAGAAAATATGTAGTTAACTGATGGGGTAATGGTTATTTTCATCTATTGATCATAGCGTTTTAGTACATTACTTGTACAAATCCTTTTAAAAGAAGGCTAGAAACTTCAACTTCAAAGAATATTTTAAATTTAATGTATATTTGGCATGTAATATGTATAGGCATTATACCTTTAACGAGTAAATGTGAAAATCAAAATCTTCAATAACTCCTAATCACTTTCCTCAACAATCAATTCTATTGATATGGAAAATTTTAAAAAAATTAAGTGTTATCTTCTCCTTTTCTCACAGTACCTGATTGATGAGTGTCAAATTCCTTTCGGCTCAAATATCGATATTAGGTTGAAAACAAAAAAATAGAGAACCTTCCTTTTTCTTAAGCTTCCAAAACACTTAACTGCATTTGCGTGGGCATCACTCGAAATTCGTAATGGTTTGAGAAAAACAGAAAGCAGTGCAATCCCGTACGTTCTTGAAGAGATCATGCAACAAGTATTAGGAAACTCATTGTATTCCGGATATTTTTAATTCTAACCAATCGATTCTTGATAGCTATTATTATATGTAGGCCGCACAAATGTATTTGATATGAATGGATGCTTTGTGGGGAAAGTATTTATTTAAAAGAACTAAATATTATGTTAATTCGACATATTCCTCATTTAAATTTATGGTTTCTTTTTCTTCTCTTTAAGCTTTTGTCTTATAAATTTTTATAAATATGAAGAAAACAATTGTTAAAATGCATTTGTTTACTTCTATGTATGACTTCGCTAAGATGTGACAATTCCTTTGGTTATTTGTTTCAAGGCTAGTCGGTAGGCCCTATACCGACAATGCTAAATTGAGCCATTTTAGGAACCTGTTTCTCAGAAATTGTTAAATATAAAAACTTCAAATTTTGGCCATATAATATTTAGGCTTTTTTATTTAAATATTGGTAACATGTTTCAAATATATTGTTTACTTTTTTCAAAAAAATGCATCGTAAAAATATCGCTTTGAAATTTGTGAAAATTGTCATTTTTTTTTACAATAACTGCTTCTGAGCAAAGTATTTCAGGAAAATCTCCAAGAAAGTAGCTCCATTATATATAGTTACATATTATTTATGTGCAGTAAAAATTACAAGTAGTTTCCTTCATTATTTTCTATTAAAAAGGTACACACACTTTGAAAACAATCATTTTAAGATAATTGCATTTTAAGTGTAAAAAGGCACTTAATTACAGAAATAATGAATTACAACATGTATTTGTCCTATTTTATTAAACATTAGTATCTTCTTAATTTTTTAAACAAAAAATTTGAAACAAAAAAGGCTTAAAATGTTCAGAAAATACATATATAGTAATTTTCAGATTTTGTTTAACGAGATTTTTTTTAGCTTTTTGCATCAATTTTCACAAATTATGTAACAATCTGTGAAGAACTTTTAACTTAAGTGCATTATAAATATCAAATTTGACTTTATAACATCATAAATATAATGCAAACATGTATCAATATGTAAAAGTCATGATTTGGGAATATGTGATTTTACGACGTTAGAAAAATTTAACTATGGATTTGTATGTTTCCATGCAAACACAATTTCTAAAAGTTTCAAAATTGAAAATTTTCTCTAAACTGTACAAAGAACTTCTAAAAAAGTCAAAAAGAAAACTGTTTTTATGTTTTTAAATATGAAATTGGTGCATTTTTATGCATGTAACAAACTTCTCGCAACGACAAAAAGCATTACACACCTGAGTTGTTGTTAGTTACCTATTATTGAAAACCTTTTGAATTATTAAAGATTAAAAACTTGTCTGAACAATGAATAAACATTAATATTTGCAATTAAGTGAAATATTTAAAATTTATTGTTTAGTTTTCTCAAAAATATGTAACAAAAATATCACTATGAATTTTTTAAAAAATTGACATTTTTTTGTCACGATATATGGATTCCAGTCAAATGTTTTAGAAAAGTCCCCAAAATACTCACATGAATATATATAGTAACTTATAAGTAATATGATGGGCAAAAATTCATTACATTCATCTATTATATTCTGAGAAAAACATGAATACAGTTTTAAAAACATCATTTTTGAGAAAATCGAATTTTCACTATAAAGTGCCACTTAATCACAAAAATAATGAATCACAACATGTATTTGTCCCATTTTATTGAACATTATCATCTTTGCAATTTATTTTGCATAAAATAGTAAGCAAAAAAAGTCTTAAATTGCCCAGAATAGCATTTTTCAGTTTTTTTTTCACGACATAATTTCTAGTATTACATCAATTTTCTCAATTCTTTATCAATTTTTGAAGAATTAGTAGCTTTCATGCTTTACAGATATCAAATTTGAACATAAAGCAACATAAATATAATGTGAAAATGTATCAATATGATTTTTGTATGAATTTGAGATGGTATTTAAATATACCTGATTATATATATAATATATATATATATATATATACGACATTTTGAAAGTTTTCGCTGGGATTTTGTAAAGTTATCATTAGGTTTTATTGTTGCAGACATTTTCTAAGATTTAAACTTCAAAAATTACTCTAAACTGACAAATGTTTTCTTAAACAGCCAAAATAAAACTATTTTTATGTTTTTAAAAAAATTTATGTATTTTTATGTATGTAACAAGCTTCTCGCAAAGGCAACAAACATCACATTTGATGTATCACCACATACCTTTATAACAGAAACTATTAAACTTATAAACTCAAGAGTTTGACTATTTGTATTAATTATACATTTATATTTATACTGAAGTAAAATTTTTTAAATATATTAATTAGTTTTTTTCAAAAACAAAATTTTAGTTGAGCGAGCAAATGTGATTATTATGAATTTATTGAAAATTGTTATTTTTTGTTATGATATCTGCCTAAGAATATTTCAAAAATGTCACTTCGGTGTACACAATTGCATTTAAGAAACAGTACATTTATACAATTTAAAAAAACATTTAAAAAACAATTTTTATAAAAAATATTACCTTGTAATAGTATCCTATATTAAGTATATTATCTTCATTATTCATTATGCAGTTATAAAATGAAGATTCATTACGTAAATATTTCTCACTTGGTCACAATTATAAATTCAAATTTTTTTGATTTAACACTACTTAAACACGCGAAGATTTTGTAATCATTAATTAACTAATTAAAAATGAATTTAAACTAAAGAAAAGACCTAAATTTCAGTAAAAAATGCCTACATTTTAAGTATAACATTTACTAAAACCCACATGAAAATCTGAAATTGCCTCCAAAGGTTTTTAGCAAATCTAACACACAGTTGCAGTTATACAATTATCTAAAGTTCATTTGGGTATTTAAAAATAAAAATTAATCGAGGCTTTGAAACTTTTCCCCAGTTTTAAAAAGGCAATGTTTACATTTATATTTGTCAAAATGGGCGTGGTAAATCAACTGATTATTTTTTAAAAATCATTTTAAAATACTTCTTATTCATATAATGGCTTGTATGTTATATCATTGGAAAGGTCTTGATTTGTAGATTTCAGAAAAAACAAAAACTCAAAATCGATTTTTAAAAGGGGTTTACCCTACTGACTTCTCTTAATGGTTTATTGAAAAATGTTTGCAATTGTATAGTGTATGTATATACATTGTTATTGTTTCATATTAATGTACATCTGGTTTTAGGGAACGTGACGTTGACATCATACTAACAATGACATTAACAAGTGCTGAGCGATTTGAGAGGAAGTTTTTGAAAATGCCAGATGAGAAATATATATATACATATATAGAAGTCAGTTGTAATTTAAAAGTGATGTATAATGTATAAAAATTGTGAAATGTAATCGCAATGTGTGAAACTTTGTATTTGCTAAATGACTTAAAGAATTTTTATTTCAGGGTGACAGACCCTGAAGTCTATGTAGAAAATTCTGATTTATCTTCGAATCTTCTAATCTTTATTTGTACAAACGACAAGAGGACTGTGAAAGAACGGAAGAATTGTAATAGTTTTTAAGTAGCATTTAAGTAGAATTAAGTTAGTTAAGGGGGAGTGTAGACCTCGTTTTTTCCCCAACTAAGTCATATATGGTTTTTTCCGGGTCCCGTAGCACAGATAGGGCATACCCATTTATTATGTAAATGAGAGAATCTACTGTGATTAAAATACATAACTGTTAATGTTGGTCTAGTTAATTGAGTAAAATCTATTGGGACTGTTGAAAATTCAAATGAAGGAGGAATATTAAAAATTAAACTTAAGATGAATAGTGAAAATTAACTTTTAAGTGGAAAATAGAAAATTAATGGTTAGAATGAATATTCGAAGTTAAAATTTAAATAAAGAGAGGACAGTTGTAAGTAGAAGAATAAAATTTAGGCACGTAATTTCTTAAGGGCCATTAAGACCCTGGAATAAATCATGTTTGGCTTATTGGAGGAGGTTGTGACGGGCTCATGCGTCTTTTCTTTAACATGTCCTTCGGGCCAGAATTAATGGCAACTCTTTTCCAACCAAATCCAAGAAGTGAAGTGTGAATGAAAGATGCAAATTAACAAGCTTTTAAATATCGGAACTTAGAGTAAGCGACATGGCAATGTATGGCAATTGATTACCGTTTGTGGTAGTTGATGACAAGTAGAGAAATGATAGTATAGTTCGTGGTTCAAGTTTGGTTAAAGATACGTGGCGGTGATTATAAGTTATGATTGATAAAGATATAGAGAACCAAGGTGCATACTAGTGCACACAAGTAAATACAAGATTGCATTAATGATATTAGTGGTTGATTCTTCAGACTGCAACAAGGTAGGATAGACTATTTAATATTAGAATCAGTAATTGTATTATAGTTGAGCTTAGACTATTCAGTTATTGATAGTAGTCCGAGTTAGGTTAAGTCGTTTTTATCTATATATATTGTGTGTTGCGTATTTTGCCATTGTAGATTCTCTCCCATTAATTATTATAATTTAATTTGTTAGAAGTTTAAGTTGAAAATCTTAATAAAGATATATTAAGATTATGTTTCCTTTTAGTTCTTTCGTTAATCCTACGCCTCTAGCTCATCCTGATACTCCGAGAGATTTTCTCCCAAATTGGGAATACCACATACTTAACATATAATCGAAAAAATGTTCAATAAATCATTAAAATTATTAATGGAGTTATATGATACTTAATGCAATAATTATGTAATTCGTAGAATAATGGGAGCAGCAAAGAAATTATAGAAACTCCTAACTAAACATTCTAAATAAGACAAAATATAATTTACTTTTTAAAATTGTAAAAAAATGAAATATAGCACCAAAGCCAGTTTGTGTCAAGGCCGTATTGCACGTACATTTTCCATGCAACTGTTTCGTCAAATTTGTTGTCCAAATCATAGAGGGAAGGGTTGCCGTAAGCAAAACGACATGCTCTGACGTCAGCCGCACTCTATCTTCACATTGAAAAATTACTCGCCGATTTTTCTGCTTGGAAAAAATCCAAAATTATTTCTTTTATTTCGCTTGCGCTTTTGCTGATGGGTGTAAACAGAAATGAAGCACCATCCTCTTTAAAATGTTGTACGCAGTAAAAATATTATACACCATTAAAATATTATACGGCATATCTGATGTTTTAGACGAAACCAAAGCCGCTATCTTGTTTATGACGTAGGGCAACGAAGAAAGCTATTGGCTGGAATTTCAAGCAACTGTTATTCGGAAATATTTTTTGAGCTCACTAGCAAAAAGTTGTTCTAAAGCCTTTGCTATGGCAACTGAGTAAAAATTGCGCGAATCGGACGAAAAATTGCTTGAAACGTGTGCGTGTGATACGGCCTAAAAAGGGCTAAAATATCTGTTTTAGTAAGATACTACTGTGAATTTAATTAATCCAAATATCATAAAGTATTTATAACTGTATTTAGCAAATTCAAATACACAACCGTTAAAGATATTCGCTTACAACTGCGCAAGTATTTGTTTTTAATCTGCAGAGCCAAACATTTCATTTATGATCCAAATTATTATAAACCAGTAAAGCCTTCAATAGAAATCACTAAAAAACATAAATAACAGAGACATTTTCAGCAGACAGCGGTGAGATTAAAGAAAAAAGCTTTTTGGCGATTCGTAAGAGGAAAAGTCAAATCAGAGGGAAAACGATACAGAGGCAATTTTGAGGAGCTTGGCATGAGAGGCGAAGAAAGAACAAGCAAAGTACGTGAAGTCAATGCCAACAGTTTAATACAATTGACTCATAAAAAGTAGGGGAGATGCGTTCACTGAAATTCTTTGTAAGGGAGTGGTAATTCAAGAAATACAACAACTGGAATCCACCAGGATGAATTAATTACAAGAGGGATATGGTAAGTTTACGAATAAGCGTACTTTGAAGAGTATTCCATTGCTTTGGTTACAAGAGTTTGGTATTGGCAAACGTGTTATGTCACGAACTTAGAAAATCTTATAAGAAAGTTGTAAGTCTAGTTGTAAGAAAGGCAGCTGGAGGTCAGGCAAAAAAAATGCCTGTTATTGACCAATATATCATCCAGCATGCAAAAATAGATCAATACGAGACGAGAGGCAAAATTTTTCAACTGATGAGTACAATAACCGGACGACAGGTTCCCTGATTTAGTTTGGCCAGATGCCTTCTTAACTCTCTATCTACCGCATTATGATTTTCTCCAACTTTTTTCTTACAATAATTATTTTTTGAATTACTACATTGAAAACTAAGGGATATACATCAATAAAATACTTAACTTTGGGGAAATTTAATCCGTTAGAGCTAATTAATTTAACTAGTACTTTAAAGTACCATCAGTGCACAAAATTCTAAAATATTCTCATAATACAAAAAGTCCGATTGACTTTTTAACGCAGTTTTAACTCTTAAAAATGCGAAATAACCAGAGGACATTAATATTTTATAGCACAAAATAATTATTTTTAAAGATTATCAAATTTTTAAAATTTATTTGCTTTTTTACACAAAAAAACAGCTTTTACACATGAACTTAATTTGATAATATTCAAAGAAACAATTTTTCTTTTCATTAATACGCAAAAATTGCCGCCCATCCGGTATAGTGGTTGGTGACGGTGATTGAGGTGCCGTAGTGGCTGGGTTTGAATCCCGGGTAAGGCATGGATATTTGTGTTGTAATCCTTCTCTTCTTTGTGATGTGTGCTTCGCACTTCATTCTTTGTAAGCCCCCATGTGATACTTTGTCTGGTGCACGGGGTTACAAATGTTCTAAAAAATACCCACAAAATCCATTACACTTTGTGCATTTTGAGTGAAGTTTCAATTGAATGTTTCTTAAAGCACTGCATTCCTGGGGTAGAAAATGCTGTATTTTCTTAACATGAACTACTGCACCTTGAGTCTTGTCCAGTCTATTGATCGTCAGCTTAAGAATCTAACGAAAATTCTAGCAGATTATTTAATGGGACTTCTTCATCTGAAAAATCATCTATTGGTACATCACTGATTTCAGATGGTAGGTTCTATAATAACTCCAAAGCCTCTTAAAGACTGAACTTTTTTCCAGATATTCTAAAAAAAGGAAAATAATAATAATAATAGCACCTTGAAATTCTTAAATCTCAGTAACATATAAATAAATTAAAATGTTGTTAACTTTTGAAATAAGAATAGATATTTCATTTAACTGAGTCGAAAAAACAAGCTCAGAGAGTGAAAGTTCAAAATTTTTTGAAAACGTTAAAATAAAACAATAAAAAAGCAAAATAAATAAATTCAGCCTAAAAGAAAAGCAAAAAAAGTACAAGTTTATTGCACTATAGTAATGACTCTACAACACAACAAAAAACAACAATAAGTCACAAGGACGAAAAAAATTATAAATATCTTCTACGTAAAAAGAATCATCAAAACAGCTTCATAAAGTAATTATGCATTTATTATAACTAAGTCAATATAGTTAACAGAAATGAGAGTATAAATATAATACAGAGCTCGTATACTAATAATTTAGTATCAACAGAATATTTATCAAATTACACTAAAAATCATACTTAGAAATTTGTTTTACTACTAAAAGTAAATCTCAAGGGATTCGAGTGCATGAATTAAAAAGTATATAGTGCCGAAGATTAAACATATTAAAAATATATACAATGAACTACTTTTTTCGATATATTAATATATCCACCAATTACATACATGGGGAGAAAAGCTATTTTAAAATTCCATATCTTTAGAGTGTATTTTATCTAATGTATATTTTTAACGTTATATACTATTCGAATTAATTGGGACAGACGGGAAAAAACAATTTTTTCTTAAACATTTGCTTTTAATCATTACATACCTAAAGAAGACTGAAAAATCTTTATATTAGTACTATGTATGTTGTCTTTTAGCAAAAATAGCCTCTTGAACACATTTTGGCATTAACTCCGCTAGTGTCCCGTACATGTTCTTAATTTTATCATCGAGAAACAACTCTTGTACAGAAATGTTTACCATCTATTCTGTTATCGTGTAACTCCTCTTAGCTGAAAAATTCTTGAAAATATGTCATAAATTCTCAGAAGGATTTAAGTCTGGTGAACTATCAGGCCAAACAAGCACTTGTATTTTACTTTCCTGCATAAAAGTCTGGGCTGATATCGAGTTGTGATGAAGAGCCAAGTGCTACTGAAATGTTCTGTCAAATGTTATCTTGATCTGAACAATCTTAATACGTAATATTTTACAGAATTAATCATGCCTTTAAGAGGAACTAAACCCCCTGCGACATTTATCGTGAAAAAACTTTCAAAACCTCTCTTCAGAAGGTTGATTTATAGTCTGTTGGATATGACCTAGTAACAGAGTTTCCCCTTCACTTTGTCTTACTGCACTTGATTTGTATCTCCGCAAAAATAAATGTGTTTCATCACTGAAATTTATCTTCTTCCAGTCCTTTGCAGTGCAAAATTGTTATTTTTTGGCAAATGCTAAGTGTTTTTCTATCATTTTCGGAGTTAGAAATTGTTTTATCCACGAGTTTGTTACCTCACAACCAACTTCCAGAAGCTTTTGCGTACAATTGAGGTACTCAATTCAACACCATAATCCAATAAACCCTTTCAAAGGTCTGTGCTTGTCTTTCTCGCATTTGTTTGCTATTTCTTATAAGAATTTTATCAGTTTTTGGAGAAGTTTTCCACTTGCCCTCATATTTTCCTTTTCTTTTTGGAGAGAATGTCCCAGAATCTTGAAAATGTTCTTAAAATACTTGATTTGCCCAAACAAATTTCCGTAGCTATATCTCCCACATTCATAAAAGGGTGCTCATTAAGAGTGATTATTTTAAAACGCTTCCTCGGGGTAATATCCATCTTTGAACAAGCAAATGTATTACGTGTTACACGGAACGAAAAATTATAAATACCAGCTGCCGCACTGAAATGCTCGTAACGGAACTACCGATTCACTAAAATCAGTCAAACGGGTAAATTATATTCGAAGTCGATTCGTCACACTACGCAGATAAAACCAATTTGTGGCAGTTAGGGACATCACTGGTAATCACATACCAACTCAGAAGAGAAATATGCTTTTGTCCCAATTAATTCGAACATTATAGTACATAAAACTGCTCGCTAAATTAAAATCAAGAATTACTTAATTCAGAAGGAAATGATTTAAACATTAAAAAAAAAAGAAAGCGTGTATCAGTGTGAACACACGTTAGAAGTTAACTTCTTTGGCTTATATGTATTGAATTGAATAATAAATATAATATTATATATAATTAAAAAAAACACATTTATTATTATCATTATTATTTCAAACTTTATTTTAAAAAAAATACGATGGAAAAGGTATAAGTATAGACAAAATTTTCATTTTTAATACATAACACTAAAAAAAAAAATTATTGTATGTATTTTGAGAAAAATATCATCATTATTAGTCTATTTTCATTATGCTTATGGGTGCTTCAGTACATACTTTTGTTATCGAAGGCTTGTGGTAGCTTAAGTAAGAAAGGTAGGTTTTGCACTCAATATCGCTTAAGTATCTCGAAAGGACTCCATCAATCGTAGTATTTGATTTTGTCGTTGATATTATTCTGTTGTTTTGTAGTAGAGATAAGGTGGAATTGTCTTTTAAAAATTCAATCAATTCTAGAGATTTGTCTAAAGCAAAATTGACTTTAAAATCTCCACTTATATAAAATCATAGGTATTTTATCATAATTTTCATTAATTAAAGCAGAACCTCTTGATGTGTATGGTAATAATGATCGATGAAGGAACTCGATAATGTCATCCAACTTTTTGTTCGGAGTAATATATACTGCTACAATTATAATATTTTTTCCATTATCTATTACGCATTCAGCCAAGCACAAATCCACCACTGAAGATTGTATGGTACCATAAATATCGGATTGACTGACAGAACATTCCATGGATGGAGTTATAATGTTAACAGCATCGCTAGAAATTTGATATATCGCAACTCCTCCTGCTCTCGTATTTGGTCGTTTATACTTCACAATGCAGTTGAAATTTGGAATAGATATATCACTTTCATTGCCCAGCCAAGTTTCTGATAAAACTAAAATATTTGAATTTCTTATTACTGAATCTTGTAAGTCTACAGCGTGAGCTGTAAGACTATGCCAATTAAAAGTAAAAGTCGATATACCTTGTTTAATAGTTATGAAATTAATCAAATCTCCATTGATAGTTTGTAGTTTGTTCAATAAAAGTCGTTTAAACTCCGCTTTCAAATCAATCGTTGATGAAGATCGTCTTCGACAATGGTAAAATGTTTTATCATTATTTTTTTGTCTTAATATATAATCCTTCAATTCTCGTTACACGGGATAAATTAACGTACACTGGTGTAAAAAACTTAAGCAACAGGTGGGTTTATTGCCACAACTTCACGAAAAATCATCTGAGAGACATGAAACTCAGAAATGAGGGAGAGTATTATGTACGTAAAGGATGACGAAAGCATCGGCGCTGAAAAAGGAATACAATGCATACGGTATAGAATCAAACAAAAACAAGCTTTATTGAACGCATAGTATCGTGACTCATGATGGTCTATCCAGCAGGAAGAACAACAAGTAGATGTTTCTTAATATGGTATATGCCCTCCCCTCACTGCAATGGTTGCTTCGCACCGTCTCCGCATGCTCAGAACCAGCTGGTGCAACATTTCTTGCGGTAGGAGTGCCCATTCTTCAATCAGTATCTGTTTGAGTTGTTGGGTGTTCTCCGGATGATGTAAGCGTGCTGCAATACGTCTCCCCAAAGCATCCCACACATGTTCGGTAGAATTTAAATCTGGGGAGTACGCTGGCCAATCCATTCGAGTGATATCTTCACTTTCCAGCAGCTCCTCAACAGCAAGAGTTCTATGTGGCCGTGCATTGTCATCCAAAAAAGGAAGTCTGGGCCAATGGCACCTCGGAACAGACGCACATGGGGAAGAAGTACCTCCTCACAATAGTGATCCCCGATTACAGACCCTCTATCGAAAATGTGGAGCTCAGTTCACCCGTTCAGCATAATGCCTCCCAAGACAAGAACTGCAGGACAACCGTAGTGGTGTCTTTCCTTGATGTTACTGGTATAAAACCGTGTCCCGATCTCTCTCCAATTCAAAACGCGTTGAGAATCGCTTCTGGTACTGAACAGACTCTTATCCGTAAAGAGGACACGACTCCATTGACAGTTGTCCAGTTTTTGTGCTCTCTGCACTACTGTAAACGGTGGCGTCGGTGGTCAACTTTCAACGGGAGGCGGCGTTCAGGACGGCGGGCGAATAGGCCCCCTTTGTGAAGGCGTCTAGCCACAGTAAACCTTGACACTTGTCGCCCCGTTGCTGTAGAGAGTTGCTGAGCAATGACGCGTGCTGACTGCCGTCGGCCTCTTTTCGCCTGCAGGATGATATATCGGTCATCCCCTGCAGTTGTCGTCCTCGGGCGGCCACCACCAACCTTTCTAACAGCTGTACCTGTGGTTTGGAACGCTTTCCAAGCGCGCGAAATGACACTTTTGTTGATTCCGAACTCGGCAGCTACACTGGTGACGTTGCGCTCCTCCTCCAGTTTTTCGATCATTCTTTCACGTGTGAAGTTGTCCAGGTGATTTCTTCTAGCCATATTTCATGAACTGACTCACTGGCACTTGCAGCGAATATGTTGAATTGCGTCTGCGTCCTTCATTTTATTTTACTGTTGAACAGCACGCGCCAACATCACGCGTTTTGCGTAAGCTCACGTTGCTTCTGACGTTTCGTTCCTGATATTTGCATACGCATGACGTGTCTACTGACTTACGTGTTCACTGTACTGATCTCCAGACCTCCTTTTCTGCAATTTCATGGTTATCTGCTTAATTTTTACATTGTTGCTTAAGTTTTGCACACCAGTGTATAATAATCATTGAGAGTGACGTCGATCGTATTCGTAAACAATTTCTGAGTATGTGTTGCCTTGAGATTTATGAATTGTTGTAGCACATGCACACACCAAAGGAACGTGCGTACGCTTATGCATACATTTGTAAAGTATTGCTTAAAGAAGTTTAATCAGGTAAAAAAATATGAAATTTAAAAAAAAATCAAAACGCATCAAAGGTTTTCAAATTTTCAAATTTTTTAAAAACTATACACATTTTTTTCTCACCATTTTTTTAATATGATTTTAGTTCAATGTTACATAGAGCCAGTAAAAATTTGGGGCATGTTTGTAAAAAATTTTACTGCCCACTGTAGTCTTAAAATACAAATTAATGAAACACTATACAATGGTGTGCAAAAATTAAGGACGTGACGGTTTTTTCAATATAACTTTGTACAAAAGCTTTCCAAATCAACACATTTAATACCGTAAGATCCCCAATACGTAAGGACATGTGCAATATGTAAGCAACACTTACTAAAAGAGAAATCAGAATGATAAAAAGAAGCTTGATTGAAAAAGTAGCATGAAGCGCAATGCGACTGAAGGCCGAAACATCCCTGTGATGGGTGTCCAGCAAGAAACATCTGGTCTTTTAGTAGGGGATATGATCTCCCCTGACTGCTAGGCAGGTTTCACAGCGTCTGCCCATGCTGAGAATGAGGGTGTCAATGAGTTGTTGAGGCATTGCTGCCCATTCGTCTTGCAGCGCCAATCGAAGCTCCCGAATCGTTACTGGTGGTAAGGTACGAGCTGCCAAGCGTCTGCCTAGAAAATCCCATACATGCTCGATGGGATTGAGATCCGGAGATCGTGCCAGCCAATCCATACGTTCAGTATCCTCACTCTCTAACAGTTGTTCGGCAGCTACTGTGCGATGACATGGTGCATTGTCGTTACAATAACGGGTCCCGTTGACTGAACCTGCGTCGAAGATGTGAAGGTCTGTATGACTACCAAGCATGATGCCTCCCCAAACCAGAACACCACGACCTCCATACCTGTCCCTTTCAATGATGTTCGAGGGATGATTGCGGCTTCCCCGCTCTCTCCAGATGAGTATGCGATGAGAATCGCTACTGAAACTGAATCTGCTCTCATCTATAAAGAGTACTCGTTCCCATTCATTGTCTCTCCAATTCCGGTGTTCCCGGCACCACACAGACCGCCTTCTCCGATGGACAGGCGTTAAAGGTACACACCATACAGGGCGTCGTGCAAACAGACCACCACCGTGCAGTCTTCTGGCCACGGTAAAACGCGATATCGGTCGTCCAGTCGCCTGTGTCGTGTGTCTAGCGATTTCTCCCGCTGTCTGCCGCCTGTTTCTTTTGGCCTGTAAGAACACGTACCGGTCATCTGCGGGTGTGGTTCCTCGTGGACGACCACTACTGAGCACCCGGATAGCTGTTCCTGTAGTTTGAAATTATCTCCAAAGTCGTGAAACGATTATGTGAGCAATTCCGAACTCTGCAGCCACACTTGTCACACTGCGGCCTTCCTCCAACTTCCCAATGATTCGACCTCGTTGGTAAAAACATCCAGATGTCGTCTAACAGATTGATTATTCGCCATTTCTCGCTGAGGCAGCATGTTTGTAAAAAATCTCGGTGTGATTTTAACTTCTATACGGCGTGCAATCTCTTTGCCAGAAATACTGATCTTACACCGACAACATGCTTTATACTACTCAGACACTCCCCCATTACGTCTACCTGCATATCTGCGCATGTACTACCGTACATCACCTTACTTAATCTCCTGATTGGTCTTTCTGTCCGCTCTGCCTCTTCGTTCAGCTGAATTGCTAATTTTTCGACTTCGTCCTTAATTTTTGCACACCTGTGTATAACACTTTCACAACAATCAAATTAATTAAACCAAAACATATATATGATTTAAAAACTTGCTTCTTAAACTGGATTTAGAAATTCCATTCGAGTGAAAAAATTTAGTAAACACAATCTTTTATTGCCAAACTATTGGAAGAAATGTTGTGTTGCCTCTAAATTTAAAACAATAGATTGTTTGTATTATTTCCTTAAAAGAATTTTAAAACTGTATATCCAACAAACTCTCATTAAGCTAATTTTTGACAGATTTTGAAACATTTAAATACCTACTTCGGGTAGATTAATGACTCACTTTCGATTTTTTTTATTTCATAAAATTGATTATATTTTGACTCCTAGGTAACGTAAAAACAAAACAAAGTATGTATCGCAAAGCTAAAAGAGGAAATACTTATTAAAGCTGCTGTTGAATGAGGTGAGGGGGCTGGTTGCTAGCTCAGGGCTAATAGACGAAAAACACAAAAGCAATTTTAAGAGCCGTAATTTTTAATCTATTTTTTCAATATTTGAACAGATTACGGATAATACATATGGAAAAAAAATTCGTTAGATTATTTTTATAAATAATGAAGTTATTAAATATTTAATTCAAATTTTGAGTATTTTTTGAAAAATCGCAAAAAAAAAAATATTTTGTCACTTTTTTTATGACTGATTCTAAAAGAGGAGACCATGAACTTTTTAAAAATAAAATATCAATTCATTAACTCGAAAGGAAACTTAAAGGGAATGATTTAGAAACCATTTTTATAAAAGCATACCAATTATGACTCATTTTAAAAAAAATCGTAAAAATCATTATTTAAAAAATATTATTTTGTGAAAAAAATGTACCATATTGTGGCGAAAAGAATGATCTTTCCGATTCTGTAATTATTTTTTGTCTGAGATAGATAGTATGAATTAAATGGCGTTTTTTTAAAACTAGGGGAAAATTCGGAACTTCATTCATTTCTACCTTACCTTCATCGCTAACCGTAACTGGTAACGCGTAACAGAAATTTCTCCCTACCGTGTCATAAGAAGTTAACTTCAAAAATATTCACTACTACAGCATAAGTTGTGTTTAAAATCTTAAAATCTCTTTAAAAATAATTTGAATAATACCTATGCATACATTTAAAATTTAATTAAAGAATATAAATAACCTGTCATTTTTATCTAAAAACTAATTTTCCATTTCTGGTGAGTATAAATTATTCTGTATTTTCAACATATAACTTTTTCATTTTCATTACTTATACTTCAAGCTCTTGTTAAAAATATTGGATTTTTTTCTAAGTCTGCTGTGGAATTTTATACATTTACGTTAATCTTTACATTTTCGAGTGCGAGGCAAACACTTTTTATCAGTCAGAAACCAGTGATTAAAATAAAGTCCAAAAGATAGATGAAGTTTTCACTTCATATAAAACACAACAGGGAGATAAACTAATTTTTTTTATTTTCTAATTATTGAATTTAACAGCCATCAAACAATCAAAACTGAAAGTTTACTTGGGTTGCAAAAGTATCAATTTCTCCTCCAAATATTTCATATTGATTTTCTTAACTCTTTCTTGAACTAAGCAGTTTATCACACTTGAATAGAACGAGAAGGAAACGAACAACCCAACTCCTCTAAAAATGAGCAAGATTTTGGGTGAGCAACAAATAAGTGTATCTAAATCCAAAGGAACTTCTCCCGAAGAAACTTCTTTTTTTCTTTTTTCTTTCAGGTATTACAATGTCTGGAAAAAAGTTTTTCACGAAGGTAACGGAATGCATGTTTCTTTTGCTACCGCGACCTTATCTCTCCTGTAGAACATAAATAAAATAAAAGCGACAAGACTAATTCTTTCTGTAATACTTTCTACTATGAACTGCAATTGGCGAAAGCAAGAGGGAAAAAGTAGGCTTAGGAAAGAGAGGAAGGAAAATAAACTTAAATAAAAGTGCAAAGAAAAATAGTGTCTCTTCGGTGGGAAGAACGTCGAATTCACTTCTCCAAGTGTTGAGAAGAGAAACCTTCTATTTCAACACTTTCATTGTGAGTATTCTTTTTTTTTCTCTTTTTTGCCGATACTGCAAATAGCATCTAAAACACGACACCTTTCTAATAAATGGCTATTTTTTGCCTTTCGAAATTTCCTCTGATAAAACTCAGGACGATTTATTTTTATTTTTATTTATCTTCCCGTTTTTTAATGAAAAATTGTGTTAGCTAATTTAATGATAAACGCGTTTAAATTCAATTTAAAGTATGTTTCAGGGCTGCAAAACAAACATTGATAAACGTATCGTAGGTAATCCATTCAAGGAATAAAAATTATGCCGTGAAGTTTGAAAAATCTCTAATATGCTCATTATTATTTGATTAATTAATAACATTTTATGTAACTTGTTAAGAATATAATCGAAAATCTAATTCCTTAAAACATTTTGCTACCTAGGGATCTTAATTTTATATAATCAATGATTCCATTCAATCGTAATTTTGTTGTTAAAAATTCTATAACGCACGTTTTAAAATTTAGACTGAAGTTGCTGTAAGATTTTTTAAATATGTATGCTTAGAAGGAAAAAAGTTCGTGTTATATATCATTTATTCATTTCCTACTATTAGCTGATACTCTCTATATATTTATGTATTTATTTATCTTCATGGAATTTTCAATTGTTAATAAAATACATTTTAAAGCGCTCAGGTGGAATTTTGAAATATAAATTGAGTTGGATTTTTATATACATGATTATTTTTGATGACGATATAGTAATTTAATTATAATTAATAAAATTAGTTGATTAAAACTAATTATTTAAAGAATTAAAAATACATTCACGTTGGCATCATTTTTGGTGACTTGTGTAAAAATATGAAAATGTTTTTTCTCACATTTTAAAGCGCTCGTTTGAGCTACAGTTTTCTATACACTATTGTTTTGGGTAAAAATACGATAATTTAATTATAATTCATTAAAATTAATTGACTGAAACTAATTATTTAAATAATTATAGATACAGTCACGTTGATTTCATTTTTAGCGACACGGGTCAAAACTTTAAAATATTTTTTTCTCACGTTTTAAAGCATTCAGTTGAACTGAAGTTTTATACGCGATACGCGATTGTTTCGGATGACGATACGATACTTAAATGATAATTAATAAAAATGAAGTACCACTTAATGTTGTGATTTTGTGCATATATACATATTTATATTAATTCTACCTATTTAATAGAAAGTAGTTAAATAAATTTTTTCTTTATTGATCTAAGTAGGAATTGACTTAATTTTTTTTTATATTACTTGCGCTTTTACAGCAGTACAGAGCTTTTATTTCTTTCCAGTAATGAGTGAAAGAACTAAAAATTCTTAAATCTAAATCGTTTTCCGAATTCACTTATAAATGTACAAAAATAAAGTATACCTTTGATTTAGAACCAGCCAAACGATTACTTGCATCGTAGCAAAGTAAAGAGAAATAATCCTAAATGTTTAAAATTATTCTTATAATAAACGATACACATAACATACTTAAGGCATATTTTAATAAGATTCTGTTTGCTCATTTCAAAAACATTTGCGCGAAAAATAATATTTTTGGTCGATTGAAATTAACATTTGCTTTTAAAAGTGAAATAATTTTTTTTAAAAAAAAAGCGAGCATGTGGATTTATTTAAATAAAAAGATTTTATCTTTATCAATAAAAAGTTTTATTGATTTTAGTATTGAATTTTTTTAAGTAACTTTGACTAAATTTAACTCTATTTAAACAAAGATATAGTTGAACTGTATTCACATAACATCGAAGCAGAAAAATTTAATATGTTTCTACAGTTAAATATACAATTTGTAAATCAAAGAGAAAAATACTTATCATTCATTAAAATGTATATGTTACGTATGCATAATGGATATAACTTTTTAGACGTCCACGCACACGAAGTCTAATACTCTGTTCAACATATTTTTAATCACTAACGTATCACTTTTTTTAAAGTTCATCTCATTTAACTGTGTGTGGCTTGGAGGGCGAAACCCCCACCAAAATCTATTTGTTTTTATTTATAAAATTGGATTTTTATATTTAATTTGACATATTATTTTAGATTGTGTTTTAAATTGAACTTTTAAATATGTGCATGCAGGCATGTACATACATAAACATATACGTGCACGTACTTTCTATATTCATATGTATTTTTTAGATTTGAAGACTAGTTGGTACCCCCTAAACCAACAATGTTAAATTGAGCCATTTAGGAACTTGTCTCTCAGAAATTGTTAAATATAAAAACTTCAAATTTTGTCTGTATAATAATTAGGCTTTTTTATTTAAACATTGGTAAAATGTTTCAAATATAATGTTTACTTTTTTCAAAAAAATTCATCGTAAAAGTATCGCTTTGAAATTTATAAAATTGTCTTTTTTTACGATAAATGCTTCTCAGCAAAATATTTTGGGAAAATTTCCTAGGAAGTAGCTCCATTATATATAGTTACATATTATTTATGTGCAGTAAAAATTACAAGTAGTTTCATTCATTATTTTCTGTGAAAAAGGTACACGCGGTTTGAAAACAATCATTTTGAGATAATTGCATTGTAAGTGTAAAAAGGCACTTAATCCCAAAAATAATGAATTACAACATGTATTTGCCCTATTTTATTAAACATTAGCATCTTCTTAATTTTTAAGCATAAAATAGGAAACAAAAAAGTCTTAAAATGTTCAGAAAATACATATACAGTATTTTTCAGTTTTTGTTCAAAGAGATTTTTTTTAGCATTTTGCATCAATTTTCTCAAATTATGTAACAATCTGTGAAGAGTATTTAACTTCAATGCATTACAAATGTAAAATTTGACCTTATAACATCATAAATATAATGTAAAGATGTATCAATATGTAAAAGTAATGATTTGGGTATATGTGATTTTACGACATTGCGAAAGGTTTCATTATCATTTTTTTGATGTTCAACAGAATTATCACAATA
Organism: Trichonephila clavipes; assembly: GCA_019973935.1. Classification (NCBI taxonomy): domain Eukaryota; kingdom Metazoa; phylum Arthropoda; class Arachnida; order Araneae; family Nephilidae; genus Trichonephila; species Trichonephila clavipes. The sequence goes on from BMAU01003549.1 coordinate 118,946, forward strand.
CAATTTCTTAAAGTTTCAAAATTCAATTTTCTTCTCTTCAAAGAAATTTTCAGGTACTAAATTGATTAAGAGCAAATTTTTTATCTGAATGGTTTGAAATGTCTTTTACTATTGTTTAGATGAAAAGCAGGTATTTTACAGATGCAATATTTAAACAACTGATTTTTTAAAAAAAATCATTTTAAAATACTTCTAATTCATATAAAGGCTTGCATGTTACATCATTGGAAATGTAATGATTTGGGATTTTATAAATATCAAAAACTCGAAATTGATTTTCAAAAGGTTTTTACCCTACTGACTGTCCTAATATTCTAACAATCGTTTTCATGTCAGTAATTTAAATTTTAACTCCTTTTAAAAAATTTCTGGAATTTAAAACAAGTGTTTGGTGCATTGTAGCCAAAACCAGCTCTTGCACCAAAGAACCCACAATGACTCACTCTCACACACAGAACATTTTCATTTCATGTTGACATCCGATAGACCTAAAAAAATTATGTTTTAGTTAAAGCCTTAAAAGAAATATTTCTTCTATCAAGACCATCTTTTTTATCTGGTTTGAAAATCTCACCAATAAACATATTAGAGAAGAAAGAATCTAATAGAAAGTTAAACAGTGATGAGAAACAAAAAGTCGAAATTACCTTTCTTCAATGATAATCTGCATAAGTTCTACTCTGTTGGGTATTTGATTAACTTACCAAAATTTTAATTTTGTTACTTAGCTAAAAAGAAATAATTAATTTATATTTTGTTTTTTTTATCATATTAATGTATCGTTTAAACATATTATTAGATTGTCTAAAAAGTCTATATTGGTTGGTTTTATCCACTGTTCAGGTACTCGAAAGCTTATGGAGATGGACCCCGTAATTTTGAACCAAGGTCAATTGCCAAGGACGACATCTGAGTTGGCCACACCTATCCTAACTTCCACACCACACTAACGGGTTGAGGTTTGAACTCTCTACAGATTTAACATGCATCGCTCCCCTACACGGCGGGTCTTAAGCTTTACTTGAATGGAACTCATAACACGCTAGCCACGGGTCCGTTACCTTGATCACTAGACTACCGCGAAAATATGTGAGTATTTGGACAAATCTGATTAAAACCTAATGATTTCAAAATATTTTAAATGAGGGTGAATTTTAAAAGAGGATATCCAAGGCTTTTTTTCGTAGGAATGGACTTGTATGTTTTCATTACATTCAGTCAAATAAAAATAATTTTAAAGGTAGAACGAAATTATGTGCATTATAAACTTGGGAGAGGCTATTTTTTTTAACCAATTGCATAAGGATGGTAAGCACGCCCCAAAACTTTTTCTCATTTCTTGGCGAATCTGCTACAGCTAAAAGAGCTACATCAATGGTTATTTATTAAGTTTAAAGCTGAATACAAGAGGAAGGAATAATTGCTTATGTAATAATGTGCTTATTTTATAGTAGGATTGTAAAAAATGCTGGACTATATGAGTAAGTACTATGAGATTTACTAAGTACTGTAATGGAATGTTCGGGAAGGTCTTAGTGATACAGTAAAAAATCGAACAAATTCAGCAGAACGATAGACGGTCTACTCAACATCTTTTTAAGGTTTTTTAGTCTAAGATTTCCAGTTATTTAAATTTGTTAAAGCATTCAATATACTCATTTCATCGGTATAAAAAAAATATTAAATTTTTTTCCGAAGAACTTAGAAGTGTGCTTTTCATAAAATGTGGTTCTCATATTTCGTGTAAGATAGAGAAATCTTGAGCAATCTAGTAGATCCCATGTAAGGGAATAATGAATTGAGTTCAAACGAACTGTTTTAAACTTTCCTGTAAAAACAGACAATCCAGGTATCTTAATATTCTTAGTGAGTTTATTGTACAGTAATAAAGACATATGCTTTATGAAGTATTTGTATCTGTATCTTATCCTTGTTAAATTTAACGCTTTAGACATCAACACGATATACTGCTCTTAAAATGAGAAAAAAAAAATGCATTTTTTAAGTATTGTAGATTATTTCAGTTCCGAAATACTTTCGCAAGTTCTAAAATTAAAAAGAATGTAATCAAACCTCTGTATATATCGATTGAGCAGACTTTCAAATAAGTATATGCACTGAAAACAGTTTTAAAAGTTGCAATTCGGGATATTCTTTACAGCTCTCTTTCTTCGAAATAATGCATAGACTCTTCTTTTCGCGCCAATATTAATAAAAGTGAAAGCTTTGATTTGGCTTTATTAAAGAAACAATAAGCAAAATTATCTTGTGCTGTTAATGTCACCCGAACGATGGTGTCAGATTGAGACCAACGAAATACATCGTTGAAAGACAGCTAGATTTCGTGTGTCATTTTGGCTGCAGCTTTGAGCACCGTGAAGCTAACACCACATTTAGGTACCCCCCTCAATTTTGCCGTAGAATACCACGGGAAACGTGCCATGTGTCTGTAACGCCTTTTACTCTACTACTAACCTCACGAGGGGATTTGCAGCTCGCCGAATATTTTGAGGACCACCCACGCCTTACAGTAACTATTCATTTCCAAACATCCATGCCTTCTCCGGGATTCCAGTACACTCTCGGTGTAGCAGTCGGCTTAACTAAACTCTATCTCGTCTGGGAGGCTTGATTTTAAGGAAAATTATAAACAGTTCTAGTAAATAGCCCATAATTTAATAGAAACACATGTGTATAAAATTAAATAAGAAAATTTATTACAGATAAAGTCTTACCAATTTGAAGCAAGATATTGTAAGCTCGTCGCTCATCAGTTTCGAAGAGTTGAAATAGAGAATTACACATACACCTTTCTTAAGAAACCACCAAAATGCTTTCTTTTCTTTTCCTTTTATTTTTGGAGTTTGATTAAAATTTTCTCATTTTTAAGTAAAAATAGTTATACATTTGAGTTACCAACTAACTGCGCTTTCATTATTTCTTTTTCTTTTTCAAAAAAGAAGGATAGATAGCCATCTTATTATTCTAGAAGGAGATAAATATAAAAATCAAATCAAAGAATTATAGTTTGAAGCTACTTAATTTGAATTTAAACTATTTAATTCCTTACCCGTTGAATTCTCGTTTATAAGGAATGAAGAAAGTGTAGTCAGTAAAATTTACTGAATATACTAAACGCAAATAATAATAATAATAAATAAATAAACAAATTAAAAATTTTAATATGAATATGGTTTTTTTTAATTTAAGCATTGTTTGCTTTAATTAAATTTCTTAAGCTAAAAGTTCCTAGATAATTTTGCAAAATAAATATAATAAAATCGATGGATAGGGGAGAAGAAAAACGCTCCCTTTTAATTGTTACTTTATCTCTGATAAAAGCCATTGAAAAGTGTAAAACAAGGGCTGCAGTCACTGTGAAAGAAAATTTGTTTTCATAAGAAGAAATGGGTGGCGTAAGAAACTTGAAAATCATAGGAAAGAAAAACAAGAAAGGATTGATTCTAAAAAATTCTGTGCTTGAAAGTTATTGTTTTTATACTTTAAATTTTTATCTACATATTTTAATATAGCTACAAAAAATATTTTGTTCTTTTCAAGAGTTAATTCCGTGTATGAGAATGAAATACTTCTTATATAATGTACTTTGTTTCAAGCTTACTTATAATGAAGTAAGCGCTGGTTATGTAATAAAAAAAAATAAAAAAGAGATGATGTTATTATTACTTTATTTTATTATCTTTTTAAGTAAAGAAAGAAAAAAAATGGTAGAATGCAGTTGCATTTTCTAATATATATAGAGTTCCGCCCTTAATTTATTAAAGAGAATATTTTTGTATATACATTGGATGGATATTTTTTCCCACATAAATAAAGAAAGATTTTGTAATGATTATTACATTTTTTTTCTTAAAAAAAATGCTCTCTGTAACTAGGAATTTGACGAATAATGTTTTAAAATGTGTAATGATCCCCTAACGACTAACCTTATTATTTTAAATTACAGCTCAAGCTTTTATAGAGAATCTTTTGTAATTTTGAACTCATTTGGATTTATGATACGGCAAGTTCTATTGTTTCCCGATCTCAATTTTCTTGGAATTGAGAGTTAATTACAAGAATGCCGTGTTTAGCTAAAGGTTCTAATAGAAAATTAAAATAGCTTTGAAATAATATAAAATTCTGTATTTCCTTATCAGAACCATTATTTAATGTTTTAAATACCACGAACATTAATATTAGTAGATTAATTATTTACATTATATGAGATATAAGATTTATATATATATATATATATATATATATATATATATATGAGATATAAGATTTATATGTATATATATATATATATGAGATATAAGATTTATATATATACACTGCTGGACAATTGCTAAGGACGGAACACAAATTGCTATGTAGCATAACATTAAGCGAGACATGAGGCCTAGTAGGATAAAATATAGTTGCCACACTGTTCAGACATTAGAATAAAGAATATTTATTGTTCTGGAAAGTACAAAAGCTGTGAAACATCTGAAAGAAAAAAAAAAGTTCATTTGATCTGCGTACGGAGAAATGGAACAATGGATCTATAAGTCAGCAGGCACCTTAAAGAAAGGTATCAGTATGGGATATGTCCACCGTGGAGTGTGATGCAACATTGTACACGTCGTACCATACTTTGCACAACATTATCCAGTAGCTGTTGAGGCAATTTATCCCATTCCTCTGTGAGTGCACGGATGAGGGTGTTGACCTCATTGAGGGTGTGAGGGTGAGCACCTTGCCTCCCCAAAGCATCCCACACATTTTCAATGGGGTTTAGAATCTGGAGAACGCGCTGGCCATACGAGACGTTGAATACCCTCGCTGTCTAGACAATCCTGAACAGCGAGTGTTCTATGACATGTTGCGTTATCGTCCATAAAAACAAATTTATCACCGACAGCACCACGGAAAAGACGAACATGAGGAAGTAGAACTTCATCAATGTATCGTTAGCCCGTCATAGTCCCATTCGCAACCACATGTACGCGCGTGCGGCCGTTGATCATGATGCCGGTCCAAACCATGATACTGCATGTCGGATATCGGTCCTTTTCCTGGATAATTTTTGGACGATAAGCAGTACCACTCTCGTGCCAGATCAGTTGGCGTCTACAATCCGATGACAGACTGAACCTACTCTCATCTGAGAATAGTACGCATGCCCAGTCCTGTTCAGTCCAATTGTGATGCTCACGACACCATTGCAAACGGGCAGTACGGTGCTGTATGGTCAATGGGACACACACAACAGGTCTGCGTGCGTATAGTTCTCCTCCCCTCAAAAGTCTGGTAACAGTTTTTCGGGAGATCTGCTTTCCTGAGGCAGCAAGAAACTGATTTGCCACCTGCTGAGCTGTGGTGCGCCTGTTCCTTTTTGCTGATAGGACGATATATCTGTCTTCTGCAGGCCGTCGTACTTCTAACACGACCTCCCCCGTGCCATCTACTACACATTCCAGTAGTTTTAAATGACTTCCACAGCCGTGAAACAACGCTGTGAGCGATGTCGAACTCCTTGGGAACATCTGTTATTTTTCGCCCTTCTTCGATCTTTCCAATAATTCGGCCACGCATAAAATCATCTATGTGATGTCGGGAAGACATGCCAAAAATTTTAATTTCGACTATTAAATCTTTCCTGTAAAACTTTAACTTGAAACAACAACTGTCCACACGCGTCAAAACCTTTAAAGCTCTTATGAACGCTATCACGTGATGAACAGACGTGGAAAAAAATTTGCATACTTATACTTCTTCTTACTAATATCCCACACTTATTCTTATTTTCCACATTTTGCTTCCTTTCATTTTGTGGTTGCTATGGATGATAGTGTTATCCGTCCTTAGCAATTGTCCAGCAAATATATATATATATGATTTATATATATATATATATATATATATATATATATATATATATATATATATATATATATATATATATATATATGAGATATAAGATATATATATATATATATATGAGATATAAGATATATATATATATATATATATGAGATATAAGATTTATATATATATACATATGTGTTAAGTCTAGTAAATGTGTATTTAACTAAGCTACATGATATATATTATAAATTTGCTTAGATTTGTGTGTTAAGTGAGAAATTGTTATGTAAAAAGCCTGAACTCACAAAATAAAGACCAAAACAGAAACAATTCAGTGAAACTGAAATTTTGAATGTATATATATATTTCGCTTCAACAAACAATTTATTCACCGACTGAAAGTGATTTTTTTCTGAAGAAAGGCAAAGCAAAATTAATAAAAGGGGGAAAAAGCATAACTTAGCTCAGACTCTTTTTGTATAATTAAAATATTTTAAATAGAGTTGTACGCTAAATTTAAAATTTTAAAGAATCAAACAAGAGGAAGATGGGAGTTAAAGAAAAAGACATGTTGTAATGAAATAATTATAACTATTCGGAATAAGTTTTTTAACCAATAAATAATTATTTTTTAACGAAATCAATCACTCTGCGCCTTTCAAGCAAGATTTTCTGCAAGAGAAGAAATAATAGCGTTATTTCTTAATAGTAAATGCAAAATAAATAAATAAAAAAGAAAACGAAAAAAAGAAAAAAGAATGAAAAGAGGAGAGAGATAGCATTTTAAAGTTTAAAAATTGATCATAACAGAAAGTCGTCTACTTTTATTTTTCTAAGTAAAACAGGATATCAAATAAAATATAAACTGAAAAATAATTTTATAATTAGGTAAAAACAATTTTGTTTTCAATTTCTGGAGTTTATTAAAATTATTTTCTCGAAATTTCCACAAATATTTTAATCTTGAAAATTATTACATCATTGGGATATATTTTACTATACATTATGCGAACTTTTTTACATTTTAAATCAAAAATACGGATGAATTTTACCACTTTTCCGTAATGGAAAAAAAAGCATGTAAAAAGATTCCTTATCTGAAATTTTGAAAGAAACGCTACATTTTTCTAAACAGATACGTTTCAGAAAAAAGAATAATGGCATAAAAATAGATCATTACTCTTTTGCAATAGATCGCTGAATCATTCATGCCTAAATGACTTTATATTGCCTATTTTATTTCGCTTGTTTTGAAAAAAAATCCTATAACTATAGTTTGGAAAGAAATATCTCGTTTTCGTTTAAATATATTTTAAAGCAAGGGATAATGATATAAAGGATGCATCATCATTTTTTAACAATAGGTATGATGTAGACATTCATGTTTAAATACACTCAGTGAAATATATATTTTTATGTCTCAGATTATTCAATTGTTTATTCTTGGGTGAGAACATCGCTTGTTGCCAGTGGCGCACACAAGGGGGAGGTCCTGGAGTTCCGCACCCCTCCCAAAGCCCTTCATATTTTTTCCTGATTGATTATAATTTTAAGTATACAGTACGAAAAATTTAGTTAAGTATTTGTTATTAATGATTAATTTTATTAATTAATGCTAATTATTTACTCAATAATTAGTATTTTACTGTATTTTGTTCCCGAAAATTGACAAAAGCAAATGGAGCATGATACAAAAATGGTGAACTTTCGATCCCGGACACCCACCCCTTCTCCCCCATGAAAAACTCCTGTGTGCGCTACTGCTTGTTGCGAAATGTTTTCATGTTTGATTTTGATACAAATGAATTACTTTCAAAAATTGATTCCCCGTGAGTTTTTAAACAAATATATATTTTTTATTTCAATCATGTAAAAGTAACACGTCTTACGCAGAACTCAAAATTTAAATTACCAGCTGTCCCACGGAAAGGCACACAACTGAGGTCCTGATACATTAACCCTCTCGCTGCGTAGTTATTTTATTACGTATCTCAAATCTACATATTATATCTACATTTTAGAGTTAAAAAATGCAAAAAAAAATTGCTAAACAGTTTTTATTTTAAAATATAGACTTAGATCATAAAAATCTGAACATAAAAGCGTAAATGAAAACATAAGCAAGAACGGCCCTGGTTGCACAGATAAATTGTCGGCAGAAAAGCAAACCAGTGGAAATCGCGGGATGCGCAGCGAGAGGGTTAAAATGAATAAATTATAGTCAAAGACGATCTGTCACAATACCTAAAAACAGAAGTAACAGGTTTGAGGTGGTTCTGGGCATCACGAGTAATCCCCTACCAACTCAAAAAAGAAAAATATGTTTGTCCCAATTAATTCGAACAGTATATTATACATATCTTGGAAAGATAAACATTCTTCAAAATTTTATTTACATTTAATAAATTATACCTTAATAGTTCCATTACATTTCCGATAAAACAGGGAACAACGATTTGAACTTAAACAGAACAATTAAAAATTCAAAAAACAAGCCAGTTCGATTGGTCGATCATTGTCTAAACAATTTTTTTAATCTTGATCGAAAAAATAGACGAGAATTTAATAGAGAACTCGATATTTCCTGCGGGATTGCTGCGTAAATTTCAAAAGACAGTCAACGCTCGTAATGAAACATTCACTCTGGTAAACAAAATCGATTCTTCAAGCAAATTAATTATTCTGGGATGTTTAGAAAAGACTCAACGTAACTGAACCTTTCTTCGATTAATCCTTCTTTCCGAAAAAAAGTAATATGTATTTCCACAGAGTCACCTTCACCTTATTAGCCTAACAATATGAATTGCGTTCTGAAGACTTATCCAGGAATAAACTTCAATATTTTCATTTTTGTGATTACATTAAGCAGAAACACTTGAAAAATCAAAAGGAAATAAAATCCATTACCACATAATGGTTCAGCCTCTTTTAGCCACAGAAAAATATTTTTCTGTTTTCCTCATAATTTGGGAATTGCCAAATTTAGTTGCAGAATGCGTTCTTAAAACAACTATCGAATCAACCACATCAGCCACAATCAAATTATTGATCTCAAATTAGATTCCTCCCCCCATAATCTAATTAACACTCATCATTAGTTATAACTCCACATCAATAACTTCGGCAGTATCGTAATCCCTGTTTTCAATTTTTCATCCCTTAAGGCCTGTTTTCGAAGCATTTTTTAGAAGTTTTGTTTTAAGTAGTTTATTGAACATGAAATACCACATGTATAGTAAAACTTCGTATAAATCACCTTCAGCAAACTGTCCACCCCGGCATAGTTTCTTAGGAACCAATTTAAAATTTCTGCCGAGTTAAATGTAAGTGATATGTGACACATATTGAGTACGAAATGGAAAAAGAGAAGGAAATTGTTTCTTTCACCCAAAAATTTCTTCACCGTGGCGTCCTTATTGAATTTGTGAAGATCAAATCAGCAAAACAATGAGATTTCTTCTGGGAATAACCTCGGCCATGTGGATGCTTTCCTATTCTGATCTAGGGACTTTCTTTTTGGAGTTAGATATTGAATATGATTGATTTTACCCCAAAACCACCCCCTCTGCTTAGGTTTTAGAAATACTTTTGTTTTAAACTTCCTTTCCACCATTTGATGCTATTCGGAAGATTTTCCATTTTTTCTGTTTTCAAAAGAGCTCTGTAACCTTTAATATCTTTGTGAATTCCTGGGCCCATTTATTATAAAATTCCCTCGTAAATATATTAGTATATTATATAAATAATGATATAAGAATAAAATAATTTATTATATAGAAAAATCCAAAATAGTTTCTCAGTGTTATCGTTTATTTTCAAGTCTGTTAGAGAAGCCTAATTTATTTCTGTTTCCGCCATGAAAAATCGATGGCATAAAATTCTTCTTTTTATACTGTAAATAAACTTCTACATTTTTATTGCTATTAAAGAACACATATTTTTAATTAAATTTAAAAGACTAACGGGAATTTAATATCAATATTTTATAATACGAAGTCTTATGTGAAAACATTGCCAGTGGAGTAATCATAATAAATGCTGTCCAGAATCTCACACCACAAGCAACTGATGAGAAATGCCACCCCTAGACTCTGGAAACTGGAAGGTAAAATGCATGTGAATTTAAAAAAGAAAACTATAAAAGTTAAGTTTAGGGGAAGAAAAGGATTGAGTCCATTGGAAGTGTTTATTCATATGAGTGAAATGAATAGAAGGTGATTATTGAAGTATCGTAGGAGTATCGCTTAGACTTTTGAAAACAACAATACACATACATATTTCAATTCATAGATGAAGTGCTGGCACAATTTTGTTCAAATATTGATCAAAACGTATAAAAGTTTTAAAGTACACAAATAGTCACATAAAATATTTATTGCATATAATAAATTTTTGTTCGGAAATTGAAAACCAATCCTAGCTATTGTTACAAGCGCGGAATACAATAAATCAACAACAACAGTTTATGGATTGGGATGAAAAATATATTGTAATATATTTTTATTTACTAAATTAGAGTAATCTAACAAAAATATCTAAAACCTACTTCTTACTGAAATCCAACTCATTGCGAATAATTCATTAAAAATGCCATAAGTTGCGTGTATCTAAGATATCTCATTTTTGTATTTATATCTATAAAAGAGTAAGTTTATCTTTCAAACATGGTTATAAAAATGTAAGAAAAAATATAGATACTTGCATGATTGTAAAAAAATGTGTTTTCTCACATATAGACGCTCTACAAAATCAATATATATTAAACCATCTTTAATGCAGATACGGAGTTCGCTCTAGATTAGGCATGTCAAACTCATTTGATGTCACGGGTCACGTGAACTATTTTATATTAAGTTGAGGGCTGCATGTTTTCAACATTCAAAAAATTAATAAAACAGAATTTTTAAAATGATCATTTTCTGTATTTATAAAAATCAATGTATTACATATTATACATACACTAATGTCCATAAATTAAGGATAATGAAGTTCAGGCAAAGAAAGAGACAGAAGCCAAACAAATTTGACTTATTTGTAAAGTCTATTTATTCAACAAAAGGTAAAGAGCAAAAAAGATGTATATGTTTGACATAATTAATAAAAATTGCGATTTTTACTCCCTGGAGCAAATTTCGAAAAATGACCTATTTACAAAAACAGTATAACATGGTTAGTATGATGGTTAATACGGAGCATGTCTCCCGGACGATGCAATACAGGCCTTACAATGCCTAGACATGCTGAGTATGAAATTATCAATCTGATCTTGGGGAATTTACACCACTCATCAAGCAATGCCCTCCGAAGTTCCGGTAGACAGATGGGAGGGGGTTGACGGGCTGCAATTCGCCGGCCAAGTATATTACACACATGTCTATTGGATTCAAGTCCGGTGAGTATGCTGGCCAATCCATACGGGTGATATCCTCCGATTGAAGGCATTCGTCTACAATGTTTGCATGGTAAGGACGGGCGTTGTCATCCATAAACAGAAATTCAGCACCCATGGCGCCCCGAAACAAAGGTACATATTGTTCCAGAATGACATCCCGATAGATGTGTGGCCTGTCATCGTTACACTCTGAACATGCAGGTCAGTTCTGGAGCCAAGAATAATTCCTCCCCAAACGAGCCCTCCTGCACCACCGTAACGGTGTCGTTCAATGGTGTTCTCTTGTTGGAAACGGGTACCTGGCGCTCTCCATATTAAAGTCCGGCGAGAATCAGACCGTAAACTAAACCTGGACTCGTCGGAAAGCATCACACAAGACCCCTGTTGGGGTGTCCTCAATGCATGCTCTCTACTGCAGGTTAATCGCAGGCCATATTGAGTTGCGGTTAGTAGAACACATCTGAAAGGCCTGCGAGCATATAGACCAATGTGCTCTATGTGTCTGTTCACGGTCTGCCTTGAAGCTGTTGTACCGGTAGCTGAAGAGAGCTGACGAGACAGGTTTGATGCTGTGCTCCGTCTGTTTCTTTTGGAAGTAACTGTCAAATACCGGGCCTCATTCAGCGTGCTAACTCGGGGGCGACCTGTGCTGTAACATCTACTCACATTACCATCATCTTGGAATCGTTGAGATGAAACTTTGGGTGATTCCAAGTTCCTCGGATACTTCCTGCTGGGTACGGCCACATTCCAGTCTTCCAATAATTGTACCAAGTAAAAAATCATCCAAATGCTTCCTTTGTGCCAGAACTATGCGGTTATAGCACTGAAAGGCTTTTGAAGCGCTTGTGAACAATTTACTTCTTTGCCACCATTCCTTATATACCCCTCTCTTACACTCTCGTCATTGTGACGTACTTTCCGCGTCATCTGGTGGTTTCCTGTAATTTGCATATTCTTCTTCAAGATGTATGGGATAATTCTACGGGTGAAATTTTTATTTTAAAGTACAATTTCTGTGTGATTCTGAATTATCCTTAATTTATGGACATGAGTGTACATAACCGCTTAATATTTCATTTTATTTTTAAAATATACACGTTTTATATATTGTTTTATAAAAACAAACATAAAAGTTAGAGAATACGAAATCAATTTATTATTATTTTCAGAAGATATTTGAAATCATTTTTTTTCAAAGCAAGTCATTAAAATTTTGTTGAACAATATTTAACTGATGTAATTTTTAAAAAATGTATATAAATGTTGATCATTTAATTTTGAACTTTCCGAAATTTTGTTATTTTTGATTACAGTAAAAAAATTCTCGCATAAATAAATGCTTCCAAACATCTCCATTAAGTATACACGTAACAAATATCATTTTAAGAATTTGATCCACAGATGAATATTATAAAAAATCTAGAGTTTTTTTAACTTCCAATTACTTTTTCTTTAGCAAAGAATTACAATAGATTTCAATTAATTCAATTTGCAAGTTTTCATAAACAATTTCAATGTCGATAGATAGAAGTGAAGTTAAGAAACGAAATTTTAATTCAAAATTGTTAAAATCAGAAAATATTCAATTGAATCCCATTTTTAGTAATTTAATTCGTTGAGAATATTCTGTAAATTTCAATTTAAGTGATTTAATCAAGAGATTTTGATAGCTTTCGAAGTGAGACACGTTTTCTCTTTCTCTTTGCAATAATTTGTTTATAATAATTTTTGTTTGATATTACAAGTTCTTTTAATGCAGCACATTTATAATTTGTTCCTGTTTTCAAGAAAATAATGATTTCATGCAGCAATTTAAAGAATCATTTTAACACTTTATGACCTGAAATCCATGGAACATTTATATAATATGGTTGACCGCGGTAAATTCATGTTCTATATCTTTCAGGAAATGGAATAAATCGAGGACTCTTAAGTCTACATGCTCGAATATAGTTTAAAATATTACTGACTATTTTAAAACATGTCCAATATATCCATGTACCTGTTTGATTCTTCAAAATTTTAATTTTGGCGTATAGCTCTATTTAAAGTATTTTAAATATTTAAAAAGAGTCTGGTTATAAGCTATGCTTATTTCCACTTCTATTAATTTTGTTTTACCTTTCTTCAGAAAAAACTAACTTTCAGTAGGTGAATAAATTGTTTGTAAAAGCGAAAAATATATATACATTCAAAATTTCAGTATCACTGAATTTGTTGTTTATGTTTTGGTCTTTATTTTGTGAGTTCAGGCTTTTTACATAACAATTTCTCACTTAACACACAAATCTAAGCAAATTTATAATATATATCATGTAGCTTAATTAAATACACATTTACTAAAATAATTAATGTAAACTCAAACAATATATATATATATATATATATATATATATATAAATCTTTTATCTCATATAATAATATCTTATATCTCATACCCAACAACTGTACTTGCCATGAATAATACAATGAAAATGTTATTACCATATTGTTTGCTTGTTTCTTTTAATCTTGCAACCAACTCCTTTAGTAATACTGGTCATCGTAAGTGCTCTATCAGTTTCCAGGGGATACTTCATCTCAAAACTTCTTTAAGTGGATCAAGAATATGTATTATGCATAATACATGTTTCGATTCGAGTATTTGATCACTTCTGCTGGGTACAAAATTTCGACTTAAATATACTTATAAAATATTTTTATTTCTGCTGTACATAATACCGTTTTTTCTTCGAATCTAAACCACTCTCAATTCTAAGCCGCAACCCAAATTCTCAACAAGTTTTTGAGAAAAATGAAAAATAGTGCAAAATTTTTTATCGATATAAAATTTTACGAAATTAAAACAAATTTAAAATGAGAACTAATAAGAATTGAAAAATGAGTTATTTTATCGGTATTATATAAACTTTTAATTACATACACATTAATCCGTAATTGCTCTAAATACCCCTCCAACAAATTTCTTTTCCTTCGATTCTAAGCCACACTTGATTTTCAGTAGCTTTAACATTGGAAAAAAAGTGTGGCTTAAATTCGAGTAAATCCTCCGCTTTAATTAAGCATCCCCTAATAAATTCTTCTTCAGTGAATGGTTTCGAACCGCTTGCGATTAAAAGTGATTACATATAACTAGTTTTTACTGTCATTGTATTGCCTTGAATTAATTTAAGTGTTTACGGTAGCCATATGGTCGAGGTAACGGACTTGAGTCATGAGTTTGAGCCTTGTACTACTGAAGCCGATGCTCGTTAAATATGTCGAGGCTCAAACATCCTCCCGTTGGTGTGGTGTTAAAGTTAGGAGAGGGGCTGTCAGCTCAGGTTTCGTCCTCGTCACTTGACTATGGTCCATCTCCATATGCATTCAAGTATATAAGCTGAACTGTACGAAGTTAATACTCACTCTCACTCACTCTTTTGAAATTTCTTTTTCAATTTTTTGAGGTGATTTCAATTTCGACAACTCGTTTTCAAAAAATTTCGCAACGTATTGGCCCTAGTTTTTTATTTATGTCATAGTGCCTTTTAAAATGATATTCCTTAGCCACTGAATCGCAATTTTTACATGTCAGACACAATATTTTATTCCTGTATTGGCATAAAAATATAATAAAAGTATTGCAGCTCCCTATTTTCTAAAAAATTACGATGTTCATCTTCAGTTCATTTTTTCGTACTCTGTTCTAGAAGTTTGATTATGTTTTCATTAAATGACTTTGTAGTTAAATATGAATAAAAACCAAAATCCACTTTTATTCACAAACGATCGAATAAATACTGCACTTTGTATTGATCATCTTGGGTTTTTTTAATTTTAAAAAATAAAACTTCAACTGCTTCTGACGTTAAGCTATTCTTCTCTGGCTGATTGGACACGTCAAAGAGAAATTAAAGTCGCCCCCACAATAAATCGTAATGCGATCTATAACAAATAATATTTATAAATGCATTTAAGAACTTAATTAATTTATTAAAGTAAAATTAAATGAAAAAAATAATAAAATATTAAAAATAATTTTCATTTAAAGGTTATATCTATAATTAAATAGGATTTATTTTTAAAAAAAATGAAAACTTAACAGGTTAAGGTATCTGACTACTTGCGAAAACTTTTTTTTGAAAAAATGGAGATATTTTGTGATTTTTAGATTTATTTAGAAAATTTTAAGTAAAATATCTTAACATTGGAAGCAGAAAATAAATTAATTGCTACTAAAATGGGAAAAAACTGGTGAAAATGTACAAAAAATTATACAAACGGAGCCCGCTCTGTACAAATATTTTATGAACAAAATCTCAATTTTTCACTTTTGATGTGTTACGTTGTTATGTTTGAAATAACCTTCAGGATAAGAGGTATTTTAATTTTTACAAAAACTAGAGCACTTTATCTTAGTAATTAAATGAGAAATTTCTTTAAAAAAATAGTGTTTATATTCAAATAAAGGACGTAAATTTTTAAATAAAACAGCGATTGAGATAAATGTGAAGATCAAACCACTTCTATTGTTATACAGAACACACATTTGAACAAATTATTTTTTAAACTTTTGAGCAATCGCAGTTCCTGTTTGAGCTTTTCGAAAAAAAAAAACACATTTCGAGTAAAACGCATTTTAAAGTTTGACATCTTGTGTAAAGTTATGGCATCTGCTTTTACTAAAACACTTATAGTTTTTGTTCTAGTGAATGTAAAATAAAAAAACTTAGTATTTTTATTAAGCTTGATAGCTTATAAAATAAAATCATAAGAAAATTTGTCAATGTTTGAAAAAAATCATGATTTTAGGGTAGACGGATGCCTTAAAATATTGTATTTTTTTTTTAAAAAAGTTTACAAAAATAAATTTTAAAATAAAGAAAACTTTAAAGAGAGGATTAATGAAAATTTTGTAAAATTGCGCGGGCCGCAATCTATGTATTGACGGGCCACATGTGACCCATGGAATGAGTATTTGACATGCATGCTCTAGATAAACAACAGAGATGGATTTGTAACGGACTGTCTTATAAATGCATTTAATATAATAAATATCTATAATGTCGCTTCATCAGACGTAATAATAATAAACCTAGATGATAATCTCTTTCTAAAAAAAGAAGATATATTTTTTTATCTATAAGAGTTACTATAAAAGTAATGTATTAATTTGAGGTCTATTTTGTGTGAGATTATTTACCGTTTTATCTTGTCTTATAGCAGAATAAATGTTCTTTTTGTGGCACTGTCCAGTTATACTTTGTCTTATTGTATCTATCTTATTTTATCTGTATTTATTTTTGTTTGGGAATTGAATTATTTGTATTATTTGTATCAATTTCTACTAACTGTGTAGAAAACCTGATGTACGTCAGATCTGTAGAGGCTCCAATGAGTGAATATTAACGTCACACTATAAAGGTGGACGAAGGCTATCGACGACGAACTTCTCAATTTTGAACCATGGTCAAATGACGAGGATGACACCTGAGATGGCACACTTCTCTCCCAAATTCCACATCACACCAACGAGAGGATTTTTAAGTCTTGACAGTTTTAACGAGCAGTGCCATCCTCCCTACACGGCGAGTCTTCAGCGGCACTAGGTTTGAATTTATGACACGCCAGCCACGAGTCCGAGAGCTTAACCACTAGGCTACCGCGGCCTCCTGTCATGGCTCAAAGTCGTCATTTTGACGTAGTAATGAACTTTGGAAACTGCAGCTCTATGCAAAGCTCATGTTTTGTCTTCCGAGACTTGACTGAAGTTCTGAATTTCGATTTTCTCTTAATTTTTGAAGCATAACGTTAATAAATAACCATTCAACCATTGACTCATTGTATTGGTTGCTTATTTAATTCGAGCTTCCTTTAATCCGGGAGATTAAAATTCCTAGCTAGCTCCTCAATCAGTCCGAATAAAAGAGGTTCTGATATGCGTTACACGATATTCCAGATGCAAATGAACATACTTCGCGTATATTAAATTATTTTTTTTTAGAAAGACATTTTCTGTAATTATAAACAAAGATCCCCTTCTTCCTTTAAATGTTATTCATTATTGATGAGTTGCATTTGAATTGGCTACTTATTTTCGCATCGTCACCCAAAAAGCATCACATCAAGTAATTTTACTTAACTCTCGTGACAAATTTTTTCAGTACTATTTGAAACTCATCTATAAAAACGTGTCTTGTAACTACTTTTGAGAACAGAAAACCAAAGGACCATATCTATTTTTACACTTAGTCATGAAATGAAACATGATGTCTTTTCAAATTGAATTTTCCAAATGACGATCCCCGCATGTTTTCTTAATTGGTCCGAATCTGCACTTGGGTCCTCTGGGCCCGCTGAGATTAAATCAGAGCAAGTTAAATGCATGCTCTGTTGATATTGTGCACATCAATGGCGCTCTTATCGATGAGCGGCTGCAATCAATGGTGTTAAATATGCACGTTCTCTAATACCCTTCTAATCTCACTCATTCAAGTTGAATATTAGAGCAGGAAGAGAAGTTAGCTAGAGAGTAAACGAGAGAAAGATCGGATCATCGTACATCCTTTGATTGAGAAGTAAAATAAGTTTACAGGTCCAGATCTTTACGAGAAGGTATAAAATATTTCTAGAAGTAAATTTTGGAATCAATATCTTATTATTAGAAAGACATACATGCTTATCAGAAAAGATTACACCCGAATGCAAATTAATACCCGATTACAAAATTTAATAATTCCCAGATGAATAACATAAAATGATAAATAAGATGTCATTGTAAAGATAAAATATGAAGCATTTTCCTTATTACGTTATAAATAACGTGTTTCTTGATGTAAATTAAAATTTGTTTTCAGAATGTTCATTGTTACTTCCTTTTAGTCACCTGTATAATATCATTACGAACCTGGTCACCCTGGACTTTACACAGGCATTCAATGTCATGAAACTGTTTATACCATCTTCTTAAACTATTTATATGTCAATGCATTTCTATAGTACTTGTCTCCAAAATTCACGTTGAATCGTGTTTACTGAGAAACATTTTGCAAGCGAGAGCACACAAAATGCCTTCTCCCGCTGCGACGCCATTTTTACTTCAGTGCACAATTACAACATTGCTGCCCCCTATATTTGGCAAAAACAATTTTATAAACTCAAAATTTCATTTTTTATCTATACATTGATGTAACCCTTTAAGACCCAACGCGCACGATCATTCAGGTTAGGGATTATTTTACGTTTTTGCTTCTGAAATAGCCGCATGTAAGAAAATAGCGAATCTAACGACTAGGCATGTTTGCAGAAAGTGTACAGTGTTACTTTTCCTTAAAAGAAGATGGTTAGGTCCATCTTTTTACTTTCAGCTGGCAAATATAGCTTTGTTTTCAAATACAACGAAAACACATCTTCTTTTTATCTGTCGTAAAAATGTAATTATCAATATATTTCTAATGGCTTGGATACAAATTTTTGCATTAATGTTTAATTAATTGTAAAATAGAAAAAAAAATATTAATTATACTCTATTAATGTGGCTTGTAGGACTCGAGATTTAGTTACACGCACGATCGAGCGGGTTGGGCATTACTTGAGTCACTGCATCTGTAAAGGTAATTACTTATCATGCGAATTTCTTTTTCTGATTCAATAATTTTGATGAAATCCTACACAAAAATGAAACATATAGTTATATAATTAATGCCAAATTTTCTTGGGGGTCACAATAGATGAGTCCCTTTTTTTCTCTCTCTCTCTCTCTCTTTTGCATATAAATTTCTTTTTCATACTTTTGTTGAGGAGTATGGCATTTTTATCCTCTTCACAGGTATCTGCATCCTTTTCTCTCTCCCCCCCGAAAAAAAAGATCTGGGTTTTCCGGTGGGAATTAGTATGATGTGGTTTAAATATATATATATATATTTAAATAATAAAATTTTCTGATACATTTTTTTTATTTTTCATGGAATACACACACTGTGCTAACTTTTAACCAAAATCTTTTTCAGGTGTCTAAAAGGAGAACTCTTATAAAAAAAATTTCAGTTGATGAATAAATCAGATTGAACTTAGATCAGAACTTAGTGATCTCTCGGATGATGACAATGCTGCGAACAAAACATATGAATCATGTATACTGGAAGGAGAATCAAGTTCAGATGAGAAAGATGAAGAAACACACGGGGAATATACTGCTCAAAATAATTAAAGGATATTGCGGTTTTAGGTGGATCTTGTGGCTGGGAAACCTTTTAGCTGATTGATACAGGGTCGACAGACGTAGTAGGTTATATGAGAATAAATTACACATGTTTGGCAGAAAAAAATGCATTTTTATTGCGCATTTGTGTAAAAGGAAAAAAAAAAAAACACAACTTGTGCATATGAGAAAAAGAATAAGAAAAGGTGTTTTCTTCAAAGGAAATCATTTTCAGTAGGGGGTATGGTTTCCATGGACGGCCAGCAACGTTGAGCACCTTTGAGGCATGGATTCAATGAGGCTATTAATCACGAGTTGGGGTATTCTGTCCCACTCTTCCAGGAGAGCTCTTTCCAGTTCTTGGAGAGTTTGTGGGGGTCGTTGGCGGCCAGCAACTCGTCTTCCTAGAGCGTACCAAACGTGCTCTATTGGATTCATGTCTGGAGAACACGCTGGCCATACCATTCGTACGATTCCTTCCTAGAAAAGGAAATCCTCCACCAGGTTAGCACGATGGGGCCTGCAGTTATCATCTATTAAAATAAAGTCATATCCGATTGCTGCAGCGTAAGGGACTACAATAGGTCTGAGGATATCCTCCCTATATCGGCGAGCAGTCAGAGGTCCATCTCGAATGATGTAGAGGTCTGTGCGCCCGTCACTGGAGATTCCACCATACACCAACACTCCCCACCGCCAAATCTGACACTTTTTGTGCACGAACGCAGGATTATTCCTACTGCCACGGTCCCTCCAGATGAAAATACGCCTATTATCCGGATAAACAGAAAAACGGGACTCGTCAGAAAAAAGAACATTGCTCCATTCATTTCTCCTCCAGTTCACATGCTCTGTTGCCCACTCCTTGCGGTCGCGACGATGCCGTGATGATATTCTAACACATACCATCGGTCGGCGAGCATACAGACCTACACCATGGAGCCGGTTTCGGGCAGTCTGAGATGAAACCGTGGTGCCAGTATCCGAGCGAAGGTGTTGTTGGAGAAGAGTAGAATTCACATTTCGGTGTCTCCGAGCCGTTAACACTAAATAACGATCTTCATTGGGCGTTGTTTCCCGTCTACGACCTTGTACATCTTGCGCACTCCAGTCTCCAAAACGGCTATCCTGGAAATCACCCTTTGTGACATTCTAATGGCTTGCACTACTTCTGGCTTGAGTTTGGCCCCCTTCTAACCTACCAACAACTCTCCAAGCTTCTAAATCGGTTAAATGACTTTGCTGAGACATCGTACTCATCGAAACAAAACAGTCACTGAATGCCGATCATCCTTGTCTTCATTTCAGTTGAAAGTCAAATTTAATTCGCTGCCGCTGAAGCGACGTTTTTGACGTCGAATTCAAAATTAGCATACTCCCACAGTTTGAAAATCAGAAAAATTTGCATTTGTGATTATCTTCTTCCATTTGCGGCAAAGAAAATTTCACTTATATCTTTATTTTATATAAAACTTACAATATCCTTTGAATTGTTTTTAGCAGTGTATTTGAAATAGAAATACAATTTTGGATCATTCTTTAGCATAAAAGTATCTTGAACACATTCATTACATTAATTTAGCTGTTGCAAATCCTTGGTTTCTGTGCAAAGAAGATGCAATATCAAATAAAATTCTTCTAAAAATCAAAATTCATCTACTACTCCCCTCCACCTACTAACAAAAGTGTATTAACTGATGATGAAGATACAGCGATGTAATTCCACTCGCAAAAAGATCGAAGCGTTATCCTCCACCTGCTATACATGTCATGGCTTTTATCCTGGGCATTCCTGAATCAAAGGCTTGAATGTATAGCCATTTTTGATGTGTTGATGACATTTCAAGGCTTCGTCAGAGCAGATTTGAAAACTACGAAAACAGTTTTAAAACATGTGAAAATTGAAATGGTTACTTATACTTGTCAGAAACAAAACAAAACATCTTTACAGTAAATGAAAAATGAATTAATAAAAGAGTTAATTATACATCAATAATTTCCTTATTTGTAACATTTTTAGTTGGATTAAGATTGTTTCTACTATCAACTTAGAGTTAAAAATGTATAACTCGTAAAATTTCATAGGTGACCTGTTTTACAGGTAACGCCCAACCCGCTCGATCATGTGGGTCCCGTCTACGTTCCCGGAGAGTTGCGGGAATTTTTTTATTATTTTTCCCAATGTCATCGGGGTTCATATAGTATTAATAACCAGAAGAATTTAGTATTTAAAGATAAAAGTAATTCAGGTCCTAAAGGGATTTAATGATCATTTTCTGTTAACTCATATGGGAATTAATAAATTTTGTAATCGGGTCCAATACATTTCTAATAACCCTCTATATTTATTAAAGATTGCATCAATTCAAAAAGTAATTTCAGAATTAAATTCTTTATCTTAATTTTATCATAATGTGGGCTTTAAATGAAATCTGTACTAATCCTAGTTTCTTTAGCTTTTTTTGTTACTATAACTCTATCCATTCGTTTTAGTTATAAATATTATAAAATCACAAGAGAGATACTTAGAAAGAGAAAATATTTTTGAAAATTTCTTAGGTACTTTATTAAGAAAATGAAAAATTGAATGAAACCACCACATAATATTTTAATTAAAATTAATTAAAGTTCTCTTCTTCTAGAGTATTCTCGAAATAATTTTTGAGCTGAAAAAATCTTTAAGAATTTTACAAAACTTCTTTGCACGATTTTACATTTTTTTTTTTGTTGAAAACTTTTCATTTCATAATGAAATTGTCTTTCTTAATTTAATTTTATAATTCTATAATGATATCAAGAACTGCCAAAAGCTTTAAAAATCTTTTGCCAATTATCTTAATAATTATGAACTTTCTCTTCAACTTCTGAACGTTAAACGCTGAATGCGATCTTTTATCATTACTAACTAAAGAAGATATATCTGGAAAAGAATGTTGGAAATATTCCATATAATTACATATTATTATACTCATTTTAATTACGTATTTTTTATAATATCTATTTAATTATTTCCTACAGTTAAATTAACTTAAGAAATTGTTTTCATCAATTATATAACAGGTATATACACTCATGAATAAAACAGTTAGCGCAGTAAGAAGTAATTGTGGGATTGTAACGAAAATTGGCATGAAGGTACATGTTAAGTAGAAATTAAAATGATTAGAAATGCAGCGTGATTGTGCATTACATATAGCCCATAAAGGGCGTTTAACGTCATTCTCCGTGGAGTATAAAACAGGTAACCAAAGCTTGTTTGAGTATGCTGAATCGTTTACAAAGCAAGAGCTGAGGTAGACATGCCATTACGCCGTTTTAGAAGACAATATGAGCAGCTGTCACAGTTTGAGAGGGGGAGAATCATCGGCATGATAGAAGCTGGGTGGCCAGCTAGCCGAGTAGCTCGTCTATTTAAAAAAAAACACCGAACACACTTTAAAATCTGAAACCTTTTAAACTTTCCAACTACTAAACATGAATAAATTAAAACTTCATCAAATAATTTAAAACTTTTTCTTACACTTTAATAAAAATAACACCGGGAGAAAAAAAACTAATTCAGATCTATTAGTTTTTTTTTTTTTTTAGATTTCAAAGCCAGGTGTTCAGGGAAGCTTAAGTACAATACCTAGTTATATATTGTTAAGATACACCGAATTATATTTGAATTTTAAGTGCTTGAACTTCAGTTTACATCAAAGATAACATGAATGAAGATTTTCCAACATTTTCTTTAAAACTTGAATGTTTGAAGAAATGGTAATCAAAAATATACCGACACATTTACATTAAATATTTATAAATATAAATAAACATAAAGATCTATTTTAAATTCAAGCTATTCAAAAACAATCAAATGATTATTCAAAATATCCATTTAAACAAAATACCTCAACATTTAACTTTTTTTAAAGGCAAGCTGAAGAAGTAATTGAAATCTGGATATTTTTTGAAATCTCAACTATATAAAACTAAATATATTATACTAGAAATTTCAGTTGAATTTTCAAAAAAAAAAATGTATCGTGCAGTTAAAAAATATTTACCTTAAGTACTAAGAATTTTTTGAGTATAATATAAAATTCAAATTTTATTATATAGCAAATTTAGTATTTTTTTATATATTTCGAAAATTTCATGCAATTAGGTTGAAAACTGCATGTTAAGAGCAAAAAATATGCTAAAAAATAATGAATATACAATAAATTTCTACATAGAAGCAAAGCTGAGAAGCTAAACCGTAAGAATGAAAAATTGTGAGTACATCTAAAGTATTTTCGAAACATTTTTTTAAAGTTCAGAAAATTTGTGCGTTATACTTAACATTAATTAAATGGTAAACGTAATATGTTAATAACAGTCATGTAATCGTTTGACGGTGCATTCATATACTAATAAAAATTATAATGGTCATTGTTGCGAATATCAAGAATTTTATGTAATTTTAAATTCAAACATTAAGATATTGATGTAGAAAATATAAAAAGACCATCTAAAATACATGAAAAATGCAATCTGCAAAAAAATGATCTTGACAAACAAAATACCTCATTTTTTCACTTACTACGGCAGCTGGGCAAACAGAGAGAGAGAGACCCGCGGTTTTGATGGATGCCGCTCTAGCTTTTAAAGTTTTCAGGAAAAAATATAAAAATTACAAATGTAAAAATAAGTCTCGTAACTTACCATACATTTTTACGAATTGTAGAAATTGCTTCCAATACATTGTTGTGTTTGACAATATCTATGGTAATCAACCCTACTTTAAATAGATTTGTACTACTTTTTCGTAACCCTACTCCTTTTAAAATTCGTGCAGCCAAAATACACCTTTTGTACTTTTAAAAATTTATATAAACTATAACGGTTAATTTTAATTTATGCCACTTGTGAAATGTTCATATTTAACCATTTCCGTCAAACAGTTTACATGAAAAAAAAAAGTTTGGACTCCCTCATTCATTAAGGAATTGTAAAAGATTCCAATATTAAGTTTTATTTTTCATCGAGTAGGGTCGAGTGGTAGTGTATCGTGCTTTTACACCACAGGTTCGGGTTCTACTAACGGGCTGGGCAAGGTCGACTTTGCCTTTCATCCCCGCTGCAGTGGGTCGATAAATGAGTAGCAAAATTGCTTGGGGTCTTAAACACTGGAGGTCTCACTTTAGTCAGGTCACCTAATCGGGACATCTGCTCATGCACCTCAGCGCCCAATGGTCACTTATACTGGGATAGGCATAGTAGTTCCTGGACTTCATGGGCTGCTGTGCCATTAAGTTTGAGTTTTAAGTTTGAGGATTGCCTCATTTTGGGAATACCTCTTAGATAAACATGTATTTCCATTCATTCGCAAATTAAACATTTTCCTTTCAATTACGTTTATTGCAGAAGGAACTTTGATTTTTCAAATGTATTTGCTTAATAACATGTATATTTGAGTATTATATTAAAATTTTGTTCTATCCAAAATTATATGTTTTTCGCTCCTCTAAAAAGCTTTTAGGATTTTAGAACTGATCTTACAATCCACGTGCGTTTTATAATAGTATATTTAAAAATGATAAAGACATTTTTATGACTGTGTGAGTTTTTTTGCCTCGTTTATAATTATAAAAATTTGTTTTCAGCTACAGTTTTTAAAATGTACTGAAATAAGTAGAGGAATAGGATTTTTACATATTATGATTATTTTTGACTGCAGTAAGATATTAATATTTCAGTTTCTTAACAATTTTAATAGAAGTTGTAAGCAACTTTGCGAATAGTTTGGTATTGAATATAAACTCATGGGCTGATTAACAGTGAAGTGTTTTATTTTGATACCAGCACACACACTAAAATAAGGCTCATTTGCAGTTATATGATCAGCTTGAGTGATATTTAAATTTTCAAAAATACTCACGTACGAAAAAATTCTTTCAAAACAACACACCACATCTCATACACCCTACAGCAGGCAATATTTGTGTATACTCAAAAAATTTAACACAGCTTACATTTCGAAATGTTAAAATTGTTTTTCAAATTTGGTATGGATACATTGCGGAATTGTCTGTTAACTTCACTAAACAAAATTGTTTTCAGTCTAATGCTTTGAAAGACAAAATTAATTGGGGAGACTTTTTCTCACAATAGAATTTGTAATGACTGAATTGTGTGAAATGTAGTTCTCGATGAGAATTTCCATTTAACACTAAAGGAACAGAAAGATAAAAAATTAAACTTGACTTTAAAATAGTTGGAAATACTTTCCCATTTTGAAGAAAAACATATCCCCATTAAAATTAAAAATTTTTTGACTAAGTTTGTGTTATTCTCCGTCATAAATGCCGATGTAGAGAAGATATTTTTACTTATTGCAAGTTGTTAGAAAGGGAGAACACTATGAAACAAAAGTTAGACCCTTTCCGAAAAAATTCATTTAACATAAAAATATCATTTATAGAATTAAAATTTATATAAATTTAAAGTGTTGAAATCCCTCTTTATGTTATTTTAAATTTAAAATATAATTGAATACAGGGAGATTAATTTTATTTCTTAAATCTAATCATCGTATGTAATGATCTTTTGCTCTTATTTTCTCATTACTTTTTTTTTAAAAAAAAACATTAAGATGTGCTGTATTTTCTTAGTCACAATTCAACAATAAATTCAGGGTGTTTCTTCCTGGCTATTTTCTTATAAACTTTAACTTTAACAAAATAAAAGCTTAACAAAATAACTTTATTTAGCAGAAAAAAATTAATTTTCAAAATGACAGAAAAAAAATTGTTTTGTTTAAAATAAACAAACATTTTTCAACTTTAAACGCGTCATTACTTTCAGGATTTTTTTATCCTTCATTTTCTTGTGGTTTTACCGTGACTGAACAGATCGGAGGCACAACCAAAAAAGTCGAACTTTTTTTGCCTAAGGGAACATTACAGCGGTGAAGGGGTGATCTCCTGGTTTTAAATTAACAAAGAAGTCGATTTGTGTGTGTGTGAGTAATAAAATCATCCCCACTGGACCTCCCGCGAACTTAAAAGGGACAATGAATGAAACCGTTTGCACTTCCGAAGAAGTTTGCAAAAAAGCAGTAAACGTTTTCGGAATAATTTTTCAGGACTGACAAACGCAATATGAATATATATATATATATATATATATATGTACACTTTTGCAAAACTTTTTGCAAAATATAGAAACAGAATTTTTTTTTTAATTTTCTGAAAAAAGTCCATTTAACAAGATGCTTTCAATGCAAACTGAATTAATATTTTCCTTTAATTACTGTTCCAATCCTACATTTGCTTATTTTAAGTTACATTAAATATTTCCAATTTACGCTTAATACCTTACTTCACTTCATTTATTACCACAGTTGTATGAAATATTAACATTTTTTTTCTTATTTCACTCTTTTAATATTGTGAAGTATAAATGTTAAATGAAAAATATATCAGCTCAGATGTAGCCCTCGTCATCTGATGATAGTTTAAAACTATGGGATATTTCCACACTGGCGTAGCTAGCTCTGAAGGGTCCTGTATTAAAATTCCTTTGGTGTCTTTTTTACGTATGAGAGTCCTGTTACTGGGACTGTAGTTACACACGTTGGAGTCCCGTATCATTGATACGGCAGATACGGTGGTAAGTACGCCCGTGTATATCCACTGTCAACTCCTTGGAATCGGATGGCATAATAATGGCTACTGCCATAGTACTAACGAAGAAATAATCTTCAAGCAGCGTTTAATCTCAATCTCCTATCATTCCTTTAGGAATTATAAAACGCTGCACTTAAAAAAAAAACCGGAAAGCTCTTTGTAGTTTAAATAATAAGGCTTTTTAAAGATAGTGTGGGAGGGGAGCAAAGTTTTTTTTTTTTTTTTTTTTTGCTGCCTGATTATTATAAAAACATCGAACAATTTAAAGTTTTATAATGTATTCTTTTATGGATTAAATGAGTATTGTAAAGTAAAATATATATCCGCCAAGTATGTATACATACAAATCTATGATCATGCGTTAAGTTAAAAAAAAATCAGCAATACATTGGAAAAAGAAACATCTACTTTTCAATGTTATTTTTTCATAATATGTTGTTTGTAACTGGACTGGAAGTCTCGTGTTCTCCAATAAAACCCTTTGAGAAGAAGAATGGGAGAAAGTACAAAAACAAATTTATATAAAGTGTTATTTTGGTAATGTGTATCATTGCAAGTCAAAAGGAATAAAATGATTTCCTGATGAATGAATCACATATTCAGCTTTTTCCCCTTCTTTTTTGTGTTAATTTGAGACGCGTTCTGTTGGATGTTTTCCAAGAATTCTCAACTTTTCCAGACTAAATCGATACCAGACTGGTTCTTATTTTCCTTTAAAATGCAAATTGTAAAATTTAGTTAATTTCAGTTATCCTCAAAATATTTGCTTTCGATATAAAATTTAGTTTCAGACATATTCTATGCATATAATAGTTAGAAAGGAACATTATTTACATCTTTTGTGCCTTTTAATGGTAATGAAGCGACAGTCTCAAAAGTTTAGACATGTAAGTTATATATCTAAAATTTTCTATATTTTTAAATTAATAATACTCTGGACTTAATGATTTCATGATAAAAAATAATAAAGTGATTGAAGAAACTTCGGCATTTAACAAAATTCGATAGCAAAAAACACAAGATATGTTTCATAGAATATTTTGTATGTATGAAATCTAAATGAACGTCGTTGTAATAATGAATCGCGGATATTAGTTAATAACACGTGTAGCTTATTTATAAATAATAATTATTATTATAGTATTTTAAAAAATTAGTTTGGACCCAATGGCATCCGAAAGGATTCAGGAAAGTGCGCTGCTCACACATTCATTGATGGGCGATGATATTCTGAAAATAATACAATACACAGAAGCAAGACGACTTTCAAAAACATTAGAACATATAAGTTGTTGTTGCTCATGTCACCTGTCTGACGTAGTCAGATCGAGGCCCACGAAATACATCGTGACAAGGGGCTAGAAGCACGACTGTTATTGGCCTTAGTCTTGAGCATCATACAGGTGACAGTGCAATTTAGCTTGGACAGATTCCTGAAGGGCAGGAATGAATTTGCTAGAGCCTGTGAGACAGGTTGAATTTCTTTACGATAGATGGCGACACCACCGATCTCCACCTCCCCAATTTAGGCATGGAACTGGAGGGAAGGGAAATATTCTCCAGCCCTTGTGGTTTCATCTGCTAACACCCACAAGATTTTCGGACCCAATGATTTAATGAGCATGTACTCGGAGGGTATTTGGTGGCATCAGGCATTGAACCCAGGTCTTCCTGTCTGGAGTCCGATGTTTTAACCACTAGGCTACCCTTGGCTTTAATACGTAAAAAGAGGGGTGCATCATCTTGGGCGTTTGATAGTTCACTTATATTATGCACTAAATTGTTTTTAAATTTTAAAATTGTTTTTAAATTTTAATATTGTAATATCTTTCAGAATGCGATGGCGAATAGTTTTATTTTTCAAGTATAATAATTTAATTTTAACTTTTTAATTTTTAATTTTTTTAAATTTTTTTTTTTTGAAATTTGGATATTTTCCAATTAACTTACCAAGTTGCCAATAGGGGAAGGTTGGCGCCATCAAACTAGTTTAACCCCACTTATCGGTCCTAAGTCCGAGATTGCACTTGGATGTTTTAAAAATTTTTATTTTATTTTATAATTTTTTTAATTTTGTTTGAAAACGATGGAATATTATCTTTTTATATTCGCCATTGATATTCTGAAGTGTTTGGTATTATAGATTCATATATTTCAATTTTTCAATTGATAATTGTGATTGTTTTTATATATTTAAATATATATATATATATATATATATATATATATATATATATATATATATATATATATATATATATATATATATATGTATATAGCTCCCACTCTCTATATATTTATTTATTTGTCTTAGAATTTTCTATCCTTAATAAAATACGTTTAAAAGCGCTCAGTTGAGCCGAAATTTTATATACATGATTATACAATAATTTTATTATTATTAATAAAAATTAATACATTAAAACCAATTATTTAAAGAATTACAAAGACAGCCCCGTTGGCATCATTTTTGGCTACTTAACGGCCATTTTCGCGACTTGTGTCAAAACTTGAAAAAGTTTTTTCTCACGTTTTAAAGCATTCAGTTGACCTGAAATTCTATATACATGATTGTTTCGAATGACAATATGATACTTTAATGATAATTAATAAAAATGAGTTACCACTTAATGTTGTGATTCTGTCCTATGTATATACATATTTATATTAATTGTAGCTATTTAATAAATAGCAGCTGAAATAAAATTTTTCTTTGTTGATCCAACAAGGACAGGGTACGACTAAGGAAATTCATTTAGGGTTGAGACTTGGTGTAATAGTAGCACTCATTTTGGGTCTTCAACTCTCAATGTAACTCCGCCGAATGGCCAGCGAATACGGTGAAAAAAAGCCTCCGAAATTCATGCTTAGCTTTTATACAATTAAATTTCAATTTCTTCCAACGATTTAGTAGCTTAGTTGATATATCGTCTGCATACTATGCGCGAGGTCTGGGTTCGATTCATCGGTCAATTTTTTTTATTTCATTTAATTATTTTTAAAATTAAATGAACTTATTCATGAAAGGTTTATTCAATATGAAATTATATTTTATGTAATTATTTTGTATTTAATAAATTAAAAAATTAAATAAATTTATTATTTAAAATAATTATTAATTAAAATTATTTAAAGTAATTATTAATTAAAATTACTTAAAATAATTATTGATTTAAATTACTTAAAGTAATTATTGATTAAAATTACTTAAAGTAATTATTGATTAAAATTACTTAAAGTAATTATATTGATTTAAATTACTTAAAGTAATTATTGATTAAAATTACTTAAAGTAATTATTGATTAAAATTACTTAAAGTAATTATTGATTAAAATTACTTAAAATAGTTATTATTTAAAAATATATAAAACAATCATTATTTAAAATTATATAAAACAATCATTATTTAAAATTATTAATAATGAAAATTAATTAATAAGAATTATTATTAAAACTATTAATTTATTATTAAAATTATTAATTTATTATTAAAATTATTAATTGATTTTTAAAATTAT
Source organism: Trichonephila clavipes (assembly GCA_019973935.1). Classification (NCBI taxonomy): domain Eukaryota; kingdom Metazoa; phylum Arthropoda; class Arachnida; order Araneae; family Nephilidae; genus Trichonephila; species Trichonephila clavipes. The sequence continues at coordinate 149,547 of BMAU01003549.1, forward strand.
TAATTTATTATTAAAATTATTAATTTATTATTAAAATTATTAATTGATTTTTAAAAATATTAATTTATTTTTGAAATAATTATTAATTTATTTATTAAATTTGTAATTTATTATTGAAATAATTATTAATTTATTACATTAAATTTATAATTTATTATTGAAATAATTATTAATTTTTAAAATCATTTAAGGAAACTTTTTAAAATTATTTAAATTTTTTAAAGATGACTTATTAAATGCTTTATAAAATTATAAAGTAATTTAATTAATAATACATAAGAAGACATTATATTAATTATAAAATAATAAATTTAATAATAATATACGCTATAAATTATTTTATATTACTTATAGTATTTTATTTATAGTATATTTCATTTCACATTATAAAACCATTTGTAACTAATTTTTATGTATAATATCATTTAATATTTATTATATATTTTATTATAAATATTATTTATTAATATAAAAAGATATTTATATGAAATTTAATATAAATATTTATATAATTGTACCGTACTTTTTTTACTTTATAAAATACAAAATAATTACATAAAATATCATTTAATGTTTAATAAACCTTTCATAAATAAGTTGTTTTAATTATAAAAAATAATTAAATGAAATGAAAAAAAAATTGATCGATGAATTGAACCCAGATCTTGTGCATAGTATGCAGACGATATATCAACCAAGCTACGAAATCGTTGGAAGAAATTGAAATTTAATTGCATAAAAGCTTAGCACGAATTTCGAAGGCTTTTTTCTCCAAATTGGCTGGTCATTCGGCGGAATAACATTGATGGTTGAACACCCTAAAGGAGTATTTCTATTACACCAAGTCTTGACCCCAAATGAATTTCCTTAGTCGTTCCCTCTCCTTGTAAGTAGGAATTGACTTAATTCTTTTTATATTACTTGTTTGTTTCTTGTTAAGTTTTCTTTTTTTCTTGTTCGAATGGCAGCGCCACCTATACAGTTCTGGTGTAAGGTGAACCTTACACCATGTGCGTGTAATAAACTACACTTTTTCAAATAAGTTCCACAAAAATATTATATTTTCTCGAATAAATTAAAGCACAACATATCAATATACCTTAACTCACATACATTCAACTGAGTTATTTTTTTAAAAAAACATTTAAGTATAATTATTTGATATACTAACACAAGCAAAACTTAAGAAACAAATGCATTTTTCAACATACAACCATTAAATTGTTGAAAAAGGGCTTTTTCTCAGACTAGTATACTGAAAAGACAGCTAGCTCAATAGGAAGGTGATGAGGGCACGAGATCACATCAGAGTGGAAGTAATGACACAGAAATTCACGAAACTTAAGAAAAAGAACAAAGAAAACTTTTCCTTCAAGTGAAAGTGAAATCGCACGAATATAACTCCTATCAGAAACCATCAAAATACGTTTACATGTAGTAGAATGATTGAAGAGGGGAGTAGTTAGACGAGTGTTACGCAAAAATTCAAAATTGAGAAAAGTGTGTTTTCAAGAGCTTGGAAAGACTTCTAAGCTACAAATTCAGCAGTAAGAGAGATTAGTGGTGGTCGGCATGAGAAAACAATGGGAAGTGATGATCGTATTGTTTTTCCGTAGGTGAAAAGAAATCATAATTAGACTTTGGACGTCATTGCTCAATAGTTGTGCAAAGCAATTGGATGTCAGGTGTTATGTTTACTTTGGAGAGAAGGTCTGCATAAAGTTGGTCCATTCGCCCTTCATCCTGCACGCTTCACGCTAGTAGCCAATCAGTGGCACCTTTAAAAATGAAGTCAAAAAGACAAAGTTTGGACATCTCATAAATGGAATCACGTTATGTTGACTGGTGAGAATCACTTCAATCAGAACAAAGCTTCTCAACAGCAATTGATATGGGGGAAGGTTTCATCCCATCACCACCAGGAAAGACAGGGTGGTCCTGGGGTGCTTGTATGCAGAGGCGATATGTTGAATAGACGATTTGAGTTCCATGCTTTCGACAGCAGCTCACTTACCAGAGATTGTCATTGCAACAAATTTATCCTTCCTTTTGTGCTTCTATTCCGAGACTCCATAACCCCAGACTTTATTTTTGTGTGCGACAATGCACGTGCACACAGAAGTTCTGCTGCTAAGAAAATTCTAGAAATTGAGGATATCTGCGGAATGTGTGGATTTGTCAGCCTCCTCTCATGATTTAAATATCCACGAACATGTGTGAGATGCTTTGGGTAAACTCCCGGTAGTCAGACAGCTTAAATAAACGATACGTGAATAGTTACAACCCTTACCTCAAAAACGGCTGGATAATTTGGTGATCAGTATGAACAGACGGTGTTGCACAACCATTGCAGTTATGGGAGGTTATATCCCTTATTAAGAAATTTTGGTATGTTGTTCTTCCTCGTTAGCAGACGATGTTTTTTTACTGGCATCATTCTTTCAAAAAGGACTTTCTTTTGCCTTGTTCCATAATGTATGCGTTCAATACATTTGGTGGATATTGTGCTCTCACCAACCATTGCGCCTTTGTATGAATTTCATGTTACCTATTTATTTATTTTTTTTTAGTATTTTGGCGCAATCTCTGAAAATATGCTTAAGTTTCTAACAGTGTTGCATATAGTAATGCAACATTTAAAGAAAAGGAGCATGGATTTTAAATTTAAATCTATTTTTTATCATATCAAAATAGAAACTTGGTGTATTCCTAAACTCTACTGATGATTTCAAAATATGACTAAGGAAATTTCTTTGTTATATTAATATAGTAACAATATATGCCAATGTTTCATGCAAAATTTATTTCAGTAATATACATGCAATATTTAATTTAGCATCTGAAATATTTATCACTGTAAGTGAAAATAATTTCAAAATTTTTAAAAGAATCATGATATTGTATCCATTGGAGGAAAAAAAGAAAATAAATTGATAGTAAAAAGTTTTTCAAGAAAATATAAAAAGTACTAACTTCTTAGATATTGTAGAAATGCTGAATAGAAACTGCTCCTTTCTGCGCAAAAAACAATGTTTTTTTCTGTTATTATTCTTTTAAAATTTTGTTTTGAATCTTTCAATTTTTAATTTTTTTATTGAATTCTTGCTTTTGAAAATAATGAATGGAGTGAAAAAACATTACAGAAGGAATGAATATTGTCGATTTTTCTGCCTTATTTTTTTAAAAGGAACAGACACATAAATAAAAAAACAAATGGCTTATAAAAACTTTCCTCCAAAAGTTTTGATTTTTAAAAAAGAAAAAGGATTTCCCTTGAAGGTTAAATTATTTGATTTAGATAACTTATTTTTTTTTATTAAAAATTAACTTTATTCGGAAAGAAAGATTTCTTTAATTCAGTTTTTTCCTTAAAAGTGAAGTAAACATAAATTTCATTCTATTTATACAATGCATCAGGATTTTTATATAATTCTGTTCCTTTTTATATTCTATTCCGTTTATAAACGATTCAAAGTTGATACGAATTTTTTTTCAAAATCCATTCTTTAAATTCAAGTAGATATGTCACAAGTTATTCAAAATATTCAATTATTCTGTGACAATTATAATAACATTAAGTATGAGTAGGAATATCGAAACACCACATTTAAAAAAAAGCCACATTTTAAGCCACATTAAAAGCCACATTTTAAAATATTGAAAGAAGGGATATGGAATTAAATGTACCTGATAATTAAGGTACATGAAATGGCCTTCTTCATGTTTTTTGTTTGTTTATTAACTGTATATCTTATATGGGAGTTTTTTAATGACAACACGAATGATGCACTAATGTTTGTTTTGACAATAGGTCCTGACGTACTTTTTTGGGGCAGTTTCTAATTTCGTGTGCACACATTTTGCTGTACGGACATTGATGCTATGATTCGATGGCTTCTCCCCATTTTTAAAAAGTGTTAAATGTTTCCTAATTTTTCATGTGACGATGATAATTTTTTAATTGCTTTTTAACACTAGATTTCCCAAGGAAATCATTTTGACTGCTTTTTAATTTCAATTAGAGAAACAATTACATATATAATGCACAATTTCTTAGAAATTTTTTAAACTATATTTTTTCCAGGTGAAGTAATTTTTTTCTATTGTTAATATTTGCTAATAATTTGTTATATGATTGTAAATAATATAAAAAATTAAACGTTAATTTTTAAGAAAATTTCTTTACATATTAATCATTCTTTCACAATGTAGTCATTTTGACTGCTTTTGAGCAATATAGGTATATAATTTCAGTATATCAAGTGTTAAGAAGGATTTAGAATGAAATACTTTTTGTATAAATTTTCACAATGTAATGAAATAAAAATGTTTTTTTCTTATTGGTTAACTATTGATGACCAGAGATTATTTTGAAAGGTCCCAGTAAAACTTATCTTAGGATTTTCATCTATCATTGCATATGGATGCAGAACTAATAACTCTCAGCTGCTAAGTGAAACTCAGAAGAAATGGGATTAAGAAAATATTTCGATGTGTAGCAACAGTGCCAATTCATACCTCGATAAAGACGTAGCTAACTACTATTTAAATGATTGCAATCAAGACTACTTCACACTGCTTTTTTTAAAATTTTTTCTTGTACAAACACAGGATTGTTATCATTTCAGATCCATGCCTATTTCTTAGTCTAATTTTTTTTTCATTTAATATGCAAAAAATTTAGTTTTGCCAATCTTTGTAAATAAGTCTTTCACAATCTAAATTTGATTGAAGTGTATTTAAAATTATGACAGCTTGACTTTTGACCTTGACCATATCTCGCGTCTTCGTATTTTTAAGAAAACCCTTCAAAATTTTATGTTAACATTTTAAAATATCTGAGTCAAATTCTTCTGTTTTCAATCTCTATTAATTCTTCAATACTTATTGTATGTAACATATAATCTTTTTATATAAAGAGTTTTTTTTTCAGGTATAGAAGTTTAAGTTGGCATTACTTTCCAAGATGGTGACCGATTTAACAGCTGTCAAGTGATTTATTCTCAGTTTGGTTTGGCAATTCATCAAAACGATCATCAAGCAAGGCATAGATTCGTCTAATGGACCGAAAACGAGATTGCCGTTGTTCCCGATTTTCATAAGCGAATTTGGTTTAGCTATGAAGCGCACTTCTGGTTGAATAGCTACGTCAACAAACAAAACTGCCGCATTTGGAGTGAAGCTATTCCACAAGTGTATGTAGAAACACCGTTACATCCAGAAAAACTGACTGTTTGGTGCGCTTTATGGGCTGGAGGAATCCTTCTTCAAAAACGATGAAGGCCACAACGTTACAGTCAATGGTGATCGGTATAGAGTTATGATTACTAACTTTTCATTCCTGAATTGAACAATCATGATGTCCAGGAGCTGTGGTTCCAACAAGACGGCGCAACATGTCACACAGCTCGTGCCACAATCGATTTGTTGAAAGACACGTTTGGTGACCGCCTAATTTCACGTTTTGGATCTGTGAATTGGCCTCTGTGAATTGGCCCTGTGAATTGTGGACTATTTTCTGTGGGGCTATGTAAAGTCATTGGTCTATGCGGATAAGCCACAAACGCTTGACCATTTGGAAGACAACATTCGCCGTGTTATTGCCGATATACGGCCACAAATGTTGGAAAAGTCATCGAAAATCGGACGTCCAGATTGGACTACATCCGAGCCAGCAGTGGCAGTCATATGCCAGAAATCATATTTAAAATGTAATGCCACAAGATTATTTTTTAAATAAAAAAAATTCATGTCAATCGAATGATACATCGTTGTTTTATTGCAATTTAAAGTTCTATACCTCTAAAAAAACACCCTTTATAATTTATATAAATAACTTAATATGCCTCTTTTTTATTCATGTAATTATTTCATGCCGCGAATCTCTTTATAAATTAAACATTCCTTTCGATACACGCACACATTTCCTTTCTGGACTTTTACAGTAAATACATGTTCCTAGAATGTCCTAAGGAAAATTATTAAGTCATTTTGATAGAAGATATGCTTGAATTTTTTACATTGGCCTAAAATAAATAAAGAATTAGAAAAAAAATTCAAAATTATCTTAAATAATAAACTTATGTGAAAAATACGTTCCTATAGAATTAAGTGAAAATTTACAAATGACAAATGCATAAAGTATACTAGATAACTGTTAATAGTTCAGCATATTTTACCTAAAATTGGTTAATTAAATTAATTATTCGCATTTCACATATTAAATTATTATTAAATGCGAATTTTTTTGCAATTACTTTAAGTAAAAAAAAATTAATTTATTTGATGAATGACGATTGTATTCTTACAACGCTACTCCAGACATTTTTTTTTATTTCGGAAATTTTAAAATATATTTTTAAATTATTCAGAACACATATGCTAGTATTTTTTTTGTCGATGTAAAATATAGTTGTAAAAATATATGATGACCTAATAAAATTAAGCAACATAAATAAATAAGGAAAATGAAGAGCATTTTATAAAAGCAGAGTTCACGAATTATACCATAACACGAAAACAATGAATGTCTCGATGATTTGGATAATTTCGATTGCTAAAGCTAGATAAATACACTGAGTTCAATAAATACATTGAATTCAATAAAATTGACTTCAATGAATACACTGACTTCAATGAAATTGACTTCAATGAATACACTGACTTCAATATATTGAATTCAATAAAAATTGACGTCAATGAAATTGACTTTAATGAATACACTGACTTCAATGAATACATTGAGTTTAATGAATACATTGAGTTCAATTTTTTTACACTTCTAGATTGATCATAAGAAGAAAGGAACAAAAAAGTTTAGTAGCAAATTTAACAGGGACCATTGATCTTCCTGTGCACACCGGTTTCCAAATTAATCATTCAAGACACGTAATTTATTTGACTTCATTTTCAATTACATTAAGCAAACATTCCCGGATATTAAAAGCCAAATATTAATAAAATTATTAAATACTAGAAATTTTTCAAAACTTTTCTTTTTTTAAAACAATAAATACTGAAATATGTAGTTCTTCGTTTCTGAATTGAATGTAATGGTTTTCATGAGTCTTTTGGCATGCAAACTATCATAATTATTTTAACTATTCTTTAAATGAAATCTATTTGTAATACAAACTTATTGCTTCATAAATAATGAAGACTAATTATAATGACATGACAATATTATTAAGAAGAAATTAGTTAATGATATATCAACAACGAGTTCACACCCTTGTGATAATTAACAACACTTGATGAATTATTGTGAAGTAGGAAAAAGAACAAGTCATTTTATATGTGCCACAAGCATTGCTTCATGAAAATGGAAATTTATATCCGGAATTTGAGTAAATTTAAACAAATAATTTTATAACTGTCTTCTATTATCAAATATTTGTGTTATGACTGTAAGAAGTGCTCAAAGTATTTAATTAAAGAAATTTATATTTATATTTCAAAAAAAGATTTAACAGAGAGTGATAAATTACATGTTTAAAAGTCCTTCAATTATAAAAAGCATTTTTCCCCAGTGTTTGATCTTGAAGACTTAATACTGCTTTTTAAATCTGTTAAAAATTAAAGCAATTATTAATTATTTGAATAAGCATATTATTTTGATGATGTTTATTTTGTGAACAGTTTGCTTAACTATTGTATTTCGCACTACTAAATGAAATACCACATGGCATTTCTTCCTCGTTAATTTTTTTAAATATATTATGACATCAAATATTTTTAAGTTCTAATTTAATAATGTAATTTATTACAATATCTCTGTTCATATTCACAATAAAAATGAAAATATGTTACTCTTTAAACCTAGCAATGTTAAGTCAATTAATTAGTTCACAGCTCTGTGGTGGCTACGTTACAGAACATTAGTCACTATCCGCTTAGTTGCAAACTATATTTTCATTATAAATATATTTTAAATATTGCCATCTGTATTTATTTTTCAATTTCATTTACTTTTTTGTTTTTATTATTTCTATTCGTGCAATACTTAACAGTAATTTTTTTCTAATTGGTATCGATTTATATATCCGTATTAACAAACGATATTTTTATTCAGATTGTCGTAAAATGTTAAAACAGTAAACAAAATAGATTGTGTTTCGAATATAAAATTCGAAGTCTTTCAGCCTTTAAATACAAGGGGAAAAATGAGATTTTTAAACCATTTTTTACAAACGGAAACACATTACTTGCTGTCGTTTCTCCACGTTAGAAAATAGAAAGGCCACAGCTTCGTAATAAACATACTATATCTTATTTTAAAATTTGTTTTGGGTTTAGCTTTCATATTTTCCCATTTACTACATATTTTGTTTACTTCCGTCAATTGCGTTTAAAACACACACAACTTGTTACAGAAAAAATAAATCACAATACATTTTTTTTCATATGATTTTCGAGAAGAATAGTCGCAGAAATAAAAGAACCATATTTTTTGTTGTTTCAGTAATAAAAGTTCTAAACATTGTATCTAAAGAGAGAAAACAGTTTTTCCAAAACGAAGACTTCAGGATTTGGATGACATGATTTTGCTACTACTAATTTGTAATCCTGCTTCTTTTGGGAGGAATTACTTTGGTTTTCCCTTCTTCTTTCAGTAAAGGCGTGACTCCACAAAGGTTTTGGAAAGGAAGAGGGAAAAGAAAAATAATTCTTGAATCATAAAAAAAGAAAAATGCAAAGTACAAATAATATTTGAGATTTCAATTGCTGCATGTAAATGCTTTGTATTTGTTTATAAAATGCCTTTTTAATTCAAATAGATCTATGCGCCTTTCAGGTTTTAAAATGTACACAAAATGTTAAAAAATGGTTTCATTGGAAAATGGAAATAGAAAACTTGAATTTTTAGATTTTAAACAGTACTTGTAATGTTTAATGAACATAACAAAAATGACACTTATCAAATTATTTATGCCTTTTGGATTATATTACTCCCTGATTAGTATTAATGTGTAAAATAAGATGCTTATATTTAAAAAAAACACGAAGAAGATGCGGTCTTTCTAGGAGTTTCAGCTCGCGTACTAACCTATGTGATTCAGAAATTCACAATTTCAAATCCTTATTAGTATGAGAACTTCAGACCATGTCCAGGTTTAAATGATTCCTTAACTGTTCTGAAGATTCCTTAACTGATATAATTGAAGCAAAATAACTCAGAAACTTCTATTTGCTCAGTTAAGAATATTAGGTCAGTAATATTAGGAAACCTAATGCTCTCGCCCGGGCTAGTTGCCTAAAAATATAATGTTCCGTACAGTCAAGGTATTTTAGTTCCTTTTAATCCGGTCCCGTACTTCACTTTTTTTTGTCATCAGTTATATATGTTTCGCACGTTCTCGTGGAAAAAAATAACGTCAAGATGTTAGTTCGAGAAGATCAGTGCTGTTTTTCCGAATTCAGTTTCCCGCTACTGATATAATAGTAAAGAAGTCTACGTGAAGGCACAAGACAACTATCGATGGAAAAAAGGCTTTGGTTTAAAAAAAGTGAGTAAATATGGCGTTCCACGTGTTTCTTGTTCTCTTATTAAAATAGAATATGCTAAATATCATTGGCAAGATCAACCACTTCTTGGATCACGTTCTTCAGAAAAATTGGGATGAACGCTCTATCATGTAATCGTTGAAAAGAACTCTAGAGGAAATTCGAAGAAAGATAAGGAACGATTTTGTCTGCATCATCCTTATTTTACTGTCAAGTTTGAAATGTGGTGTGAAAATTTCACAGGAGTGAATTAAAATTATAATATGTGTTTACTTCTTTTTCAATTCATTTCTAATGATCTGGAATAACAACAATTAAACACAAAATTGTAATTTTAAGCTATGAGTGGAATCTATTCACTTTATTTTTTTATTAAAAGAAGGTGATATCTATATTGTAGACTGGCCATTAACCAACTATAAAACTTTTTTTGGTATCAAATTTTATACTTACACATCACTCTTTTAAATGAACTTAATTTCAAAATAAGTACAGAAACATGCTCATATTTACACTATGCAATAGTATAGTTGTTAAGCTCCTTTTTGATCAATCAATAATTATATTATATTTTTCTGTGAATCGATAATAAGCTGACTACTTTGAAACCAAAGCCACTTACCGTGAGCCAAAAGGTTTTTTTTCTCTCTTTAATCCGAAAACATGAAATTTTTGGTGATTTCTTCTAAATTCTCCATATCTAACTTATTTATTTATAATGTCTGATGAGGGGTCGGAAAACCACGGCTCGCCAGTGGCAGTAGCCTCTTCAGTCGTTTGTCTCTATGCATTATTAAAAAAATAATTATGCATTTTAAGGTTTTTACTTTCTCTATTTCCTTTATAATTATTAAGTAAAAACAAATTCATTTATTCACATATACATTTAAATATTTGTCTAATTTAAAGTAATTATTTTAGATGGATATTTCTTTATTGATTTTTAAGACACTTATCGAGAATCAGTGAAAATATATTACGATTATTTCTAAAGTAGTAAAAGTTTTTTTATACGTAAAATTACTGGCATGGGAATACATATTTTAAAGTGATTTCTAACAAATTTTACTTAGTTACAATAATAAATTTGAGAACACTCAGGATTTTGGACACTTAAACCCCCAAAATAAGTGTCAGAAACATATTCCAATTCCATATTTTACGACAAGCTTTAGGGTTTATAAAAAAGATTGTTGAAATGACTTTTGTGTGCAAGAACAACCAATATTAATTTTAATTATTATTGTAAATATAAGATTCTAGAATAACGGGCTTAGGGATTATTCTTGCAGAATATTCACAAGAATATAAAATTTTCACAAGGGTTATTGCTTAAATCAACGTTTCTCAAACTGTGGGGTGGGCCCCCCTTGAGGGGTGTGATAATCCTACATTGGGCACGCGAGCATATTGAAAAGTTGAAGATGAAAGATTATTTAAAGAACAGGAAAGCAAAACAAAATACATTCTAAATTATGAAAGTAACGTAACAATTATCCTTTTACTAAACAGTAGCATAATAATTAATTTATTACTTAAAAGTAACATATACAAAATTTACTGCTTGTATTGATAATTTCTACGGTTTATAAATATATATAATGTCATGTATTGTAACTTTATCATAAAGCTACATTCTTATTACATTGATTGTAGAAGAGGTATTCATTGTATAAGGAGGGGGGCGATGAAAATTGGGTCGCAAACATTGAAAGTTTGAAAACCACTGCCTTAAATGAAACACAAAAATGAAAATACCTGCCACATTTTTTAGTTTTTGAATAATGAAACTATTACTGTGTATAAAATCGTATTCAAATGTAATAGGAAATATTAATTGAAGTACGAGAATCATGATTATGACCGGAACCCTCTCTTCTCCAGCTGCAGTGTATGCATATGGATAGCCTAGGTTTTGGATAGATTGTCTTTTTTTCATTTACAAATTGGATCTTTTGTCTCGAAAGTTTGCTCACATTTGATAATCAAAGTTTTTGATGTCTTGAAAAATGTATGTGTTATCTTTATACATTTAATATGTATATTTTTCCCTGGTTATTTTGTTGTCAAAAGTTTGCTAATGCAGCCAAAACTTTCAAAGTTACTGAGAAGAAAAAATATAAAACAACACTGGTGAAAAGGGAATAAAAGCTCGTGACTGTGACGCGCCCTTTTGACAGCTGACGAAGCATTTTCCAAAAAAATTTTTATGCCTTTCTAAATAGTTTTAGTAAAAAAGTGCCACACTTATTATCAAAATAAATATATTAACAACTCGACGTTTAACTTTGCTTTTTCTGAACTTGTTTGTTTATTAGCTTTGCATTTATTTTATATTTCCGTTGTATTCCATTTCTTATAGAAAACGTTTCATTATGAATATTTCTCCGAAGAAGGATCATCAGGAAAGAGAGCAAAAGAAGAAAAGATTCCTACGTACCAAACATTTCAAGAAATTTGTGTCTTGAGAATGGTAGTAAATTGCTTAAGAATATTTCATAAGACGAAAGATTTTCTGCTAAAAAACTATCTAGTATACACAACATTTCGTAATTGTTTCAAAATGTTGTTTTCCTTGTAATTCAAATCTGCAAGTTAATGAAGATCAATTTATCATTCAAAAAATAGGAAAAAATATTAGTTTTTTGGTGCTTCATAGGGAAATGAAAAGGATTGTGGAATCTATGATAGAATTGCTATCAAAATTTCTATTTGTTGTCAGAAAACATTAAGTTAAGTAATAGTCCAATTCATGTGACTTCAATGACGACAGGAAATGCATCAGTAGATGTTCCGTGTTGGTTCAGACCAAAGATTGTCCTTGACAGAAACATTTTTCTCATGAGTTTTTCAAAACCAGTGTCTGAAAACGCATATGACAAAATCAGCAGAAAAACAGGAGCTATGCGCGGTGCTTACAAGTACACATAGAACTAAAGTTACAGCCAAATAAAAAATATATTGACGGTACTGAGAATTCCATTGTAGTTAATGCTGGCAGAACCGGAAAGATCTACGGCCATACACTGTACATAGCTCATATTCAATATCCTATTCAGAATAAGTTTTCCCGATATATATCATATCTTCTACTTCCTTCTAAAAGTATTCAGAACATTTAATTATTCAGTAATTATAAGAAGTAAGATTATACCACAACTAATTAGAGCTAAGACAACATCGCAGTGTTATTATATTGAAAGATAACACATAAGCATCTTTAATAACCGAAGAGAAAACATTGTTATGGTTTATGTTAATTTCACAGGATGTATCTCTTGAAGAATTAATAATGAAAAGTAAAGAAAAACGATTGCTTACATTTTTGTATAAGAGCGAATGGTCTATTGCTCAATTGCTCTTCATGATGATAATTTTCTAGGCATCTTAAAATAGTTAATTATTTCTGCGAGAGTCATTCTCATGTATTTAGACAAATACTCAATTAAGAATGACGAATTTTGATACTAATTTGAGGGTACTTGCGGTGATTCCAGAGAGACTCTTTTTTAATCGCGCTTTCTCTTTATAAATAAAACATAAGTAGAAATAAAATTTAGTACACACCGAGTATAAATCTAAATCTTAAATGATACACTCGGAGATTTTTGTTTGAAGTAATGATAGAATTTTTTTTTCTCTTTACTTTAAGGGTTATGTTCTGTTTGTTTAAAAACTAATAATGGCATGGTTAGAGATTTGTTGCCAGTATAATTAATCAAGCAATGGGTTTTTTCAAGTATTTTATCTTGTTCTTTTTCTTCGACAAATTGGACTTGATCGCAACGCAGTATTTGAGAGGTAAACACAAAAGCAATTCTTATTCCACCTACGGTAGAATTTAGCTTTTAATTTTGAAGCAAATAAAAAAAACAGGTTGTTTAAAAAAATCTTACTTGAATCACGATTATTTTAATTCTTTTAGATTAAAGTACTGTATTGGTCTTTTTAATTAAATATTGAACATTAATTGAATAACACCCATACGCAATCTGAAAAAACCCCGATATTTTGGCCACTGATTACAATCAATTTTTATACATGAATTGAGAAAAAAAACACTTTTATTCCTGAGGGTTTTTCAAAAAGTAATAGCGGCCTGCTTTAAATTATGAGAAACATAATATGTGATACTGAAGAATTCTCAAAGGGGGCAATTACTTTAGGAATAAAAAATGCTTCATTTCTTACACGTTTTAAATGTCTGCAATTTAATGAGATTTCTCTAACAATTGAGTAAGTATAGTTAATGGAAATAATAGTCAAGAAAAAATTAAAACTAAAAAAGATAAACGGTCCTTTTCCAAGGTTCTGGGGTTCTCAACGAACATTACAATACACTTAACTAACAATAAACAGAAAATAAGTTTGCAAATAAAGAAACAAAAGAAAATGTGCGGTACAAAAATGCGTGTCCTAAATATTTAGAAGTAATTTTATTAAAAATAATACGTATAAAACATACCATATTTAGCATTGCGTGGCCATTCCTAACATTCTAATTACCTGAAATAACCATTTTCTGTTGAAAGTGTTAACTTTTATGGCACTTACATGCCCTTTATTCACATGCTTTTCCTATAAATTTCGAATAAATTAAGAGGAAATACCAACATCTATATTTTCATAAACATTTCTTGTCAGAATGTGCCGCGTATGTTCTTAATGGAGTTCAGATCCGGATTGAGCGTAAGCTAATGGAAACCAGCAACATTATTTCGATTTAAGATCCACCTTTAACAATCTGAACACATTATCTGAATCGACATTTTCATTTAATTAATTTGTACACGTGAGGTTTTCATAAAGATTTTCCATCATGAAAGTGAAAACTTCATAAGATTCCCAGAGAAAAACAAATGAAAGTTTTCAGTTGAGGATTTTTTTTAAGTATATTTAATTGTATTTCAAGAGTAATTGAAAATGAGGCAGTACTTTTTTAATGTATAGTGTTATGAATAAGAATAATAATCAATTTAGAAAGAATAATGAATATAGCATTAGATTCAATCATGTTAATTGGATGTCAATGTATTTCGACTTACCGTGACTGCTGCTTCCTTGCTGGACACCTAACCTAAGTACATTTTTTATAGAAGCATGAGGAAAAAATTAATAAGTTACGATGAGTCATTGAGAAACACGCAAAGAACTTTTCCAGTCTATATTTTGCAACAAAACACACAAGCACACTATTACATGTAGGAAAACGTTGCACAACACAATCACAAAAAAAACGATGCTTCCATCACACATATACGAATCGAATGGCATTTTTCCCGCCAATAACAAATCCTTCTAGAATAAAAAAAGTCCCAGTTCGTGGCGCCATCTCTGGACGGCGAAAGGAGTCAACTGTTCTTAACATCCACCGGGGCGAGAAGATGTAGTCGACGGTAGCAGAGGTAAGACGGCAACTTGAGAGACTGGTCTTGTCATGACTCCACTTGAGGTCTGGATAGTGACGACACGACATATTCCATCAGCTCCAGGATGTGTGGCCACAATCCGTCCGGGAGTCCACCTGGTGCTGAAAGAGGCTGGATTTTTGATGAGGACGAGGGATCCTACCGTTAGGTCTTTCTGGTCCTGCATCCATTTGGTTCGGGACTGCAGGGTGTTGAGGTAGGAGAGCTTCCAGCGAGACCAGAACATCCCTTTCAACTTCATCAGAAGAGACCACCTAGAATGAATACTCAAAGATTGGTTAGTCAGACTGTGATCAGGGAGTTCGAGCAAGGGACACCCAAAAAGAACGTGACCGGGTGTTAACACCTGGAGATCCTTAGAGTCTGATGATAGATGATAAAGAGGACGTGAATTTATGTATGTGCTTCAATTTGGCACAACATTGTATCTAACTCTTCAAAGTTCAGCACAGCCGCCTTTAACGTTTTGAGCAAATGTTGCTTTGTGAGCTTCACGGAAGCCTCCCACACACCTCCGAAATTCGGTGCATATGGAGGGATGAAGTGCCACTGAATGTTCTTGCTTGACGAATAGTCCTGGACATTAGAGTTGTGAAGTAATTGGAAAAAGTCCTTCAAGTAAGCTGAATCACCAACGAAATTGGTACCGTTGTCAGAAGAAATGTCTGATGGATAGCCACGGCGTGAAACAAATCGACGCAGTGCTGACAAAAATGCTGTTGCTGATAGCGAAGATACGAGTTCAAGGTGCACCGCTTTAGTACACATGCATATGAAGAGGCAGATGTAAGACTTGAAGTTGTTCACCTTGCGAGAATGTTGGCCCTTTGTCGTGATAGGTCCAGCAAAGTCGATTGCTACTTTTTCATATTACTTTACATTTCACTTATTTTGATAATAATACAGCTTTTATTAAGTAATCAGTTTCTGATAGAAAAATAAATAATCAAATCTTGGCTTTTCATAAGCAAATAAGAATTCAAATTAATAATATAATTTTAAATTTCCACATATATTTCTTACTCCCAAATTTCATAAATATACAATCAAATTTAGGACAGTTACAAATGGAATTAATACATATATCAGCAAACCAGGCAAAATTCTCCATTTAAATATTACATGATACAATAAATAATCTTAATTACACAGCTATTCTTAAAAATAGTAAATAACTTATTTAATAAATGAAAGATAAAGAGATTTATTCAGTTTATAGTTTAGATTTTTAAGATCTTTTAACTCTATTAATATTCATCATATGATTAATATACTTGCAAATTTACATAAGGATAATTTATTTAATAATAACAATTTTGATAGATTTAGTACACTACTTAGGTTTGTACTTAAAGAGAACTATATACACTGGTGTGCAAAAATTAAGGACGAGACGGTTTTTTCAATATAACTTTGTACAAAAGCTTTCCAAATCAACACATTTAATACCGTAAGATCCCCAATACGTAAGGACATGTGTAATGTAAGCAGCACTTACTAAAAGAGAAATCAGAGGGATAAAAAGAAGCTTGATTGAAAAAGCAGCATGGAGCGCAATGCGACTGAAGGCCGAAACGTCCCTATGATGGGTGTCCAGCAAGAAACATCCGGTCTTTAGTAGGGGATATGATCTCCCCTGACTGCTAGGCAGGTTTCACAGCGTCTGCCCATGCAGAGAATGAGGGTGTCAATGAGTTGTTGAGGCATTGTTGCCCATTCGTCTTGCAGCGCCAATCGAAGCTCCCCAATCGTTACTGGTGGTAAGGTAAGAGCTGCCAAGCGTCTGCCTAGAAAATCCCATACATGCTCGATGGGATTGAGATTCGGAGATCGTGCCGGCCAATCCATACGTTCAATATCCTCACTCTCTAAGAGCAGTTCGGCAGCTACTGTGCGATGACATGGTGCATTGTCGTTCATGAAAAGGAACTGCAGACCCATAGCGCCTCTAAAAAGACGCACATATGGAAGAAGAATCTCGTTACAATAACGGGTCCCGTTGACTGAACCTGCGTCGAAGATGTGAAGGTCTGTACGACTACCAAGCATGAGATGCCTCCCCAAACGAGAACACCGCGACCTCCATACCTGTCCCTTTCAATGATGTTCGAGGGATGATTGCGGCTTCCCCGCTCTCTCCAGATGAGTATGTGATGAAAATCGCTACTCAAACTGAATCTGCTCTCATCTGTAAAGAGTACTCGTCCCCATTCATTGTCTCTCCAATTCCGGTGTTCCTGGCACCACAGAGAACGCCTTGTCCGATGGGCAGGCGTTAAAGGTACACACTGTACAGGGCGTCGTGCAAACAGACCACCACCGTGCAGTCTTCTGGCCACGGTAAAACGCGATATCGGTCGTCCAGTCGCCAGTGTCATGTGTCTAGCGATTTCTCCCGCTGTCTGCCGCCTGTTTCTTCTGGCCTGTAAGACAATGTACCGGTCATCTGCGGGTGTGGTTCCTCGTAGAAGACCACTACTGAACCCCCGGATAGCTGTTCCTGTAGTTTGAAATTGTCTCCAAAGTCGTGAAACGATGCTGTGAGCAATTCCGAACTCTGCAGCCACACTTGTCACACTGCAGCCTTCCTCCAATTTCCCAATGATTCGACCTCGGGTAAAAGCATCCAGATGTCGTCTAACAGATTGATTATTCGCCATTTCTCGCTGAGACAGCAACTCGGTGTGATTTTAACTGCTATACGGCGTTCAATCTCTTTGCCAGAAATACTGATCTTACACCGACAACATGCTTAATACTACTCAGACACTCCCCCATTACGTCTACCTGCATATCTGCGCATGTGCTACCGTACATCACCTTACTTAAACTCCTGATTGGTCTTTCTGTCCGCTCTGCCTCTTCGTTCAGCTGATTTGCTAATTTTTCGACTTCGTCCTTAATTTTTGCACCCCAGTGTATTTTCATAATGGTAAGTATTATCTGCAGATTAAAAGTTTACCAAAAGGTGGTCCTACGAGCAACAATCTTGCCAATTTATATTTAAATTATTTTGAAAATAGTTACATTTATAATTCTAAATATTGCATTTATCGTTATATAGATTTCATAATCATATTTAGTAAGCAAGTCAATTTTATACCTAACACTGATTTTTATCGACAATATCTTAATTTAATGCAGACAAACAGTAACAACAATGAAGCAAATGTTCTTGATATACATATGAATCGAAAGATAATGCAATAGTTTTTAATATTTATGATAAAAGAGAAGATTTCTACAATAATTATAAAAGTTCAATATTATAAAAGTTCCTCATTGGAAGAGTAATGTACATGATTCTATATTCAGAAATATTGTTATTAATTACATATAATGTAATAAACTTTTAGTTTAAAAAATCAGAAATAATAAATAACTATAAACATTTTACTACATATTGTTTAAATTAGAAATACCCAATTAATTTTATTAATAGTTATATGAATAAAGCTATTCGAAATAGTAAGGATTAAAAATTTTTAGATTATTAATAGTTTATTACTATACTTTTACATATTTTCTAGTTATAGTTACCTCCATATTCTAATACTAGATAAAAATACTTATTATTATTTAATTCATATATAACTCTAGTGTCACTAAAGTTATGGTAATTTGTAACTCTCTTTTTAATTTTTATTTCTTTTCTTTTTATACTTTTGTTAAGTGTTACATTTCAGCCATTCACATGCTATGAATCTGCATTAGGGTTCAGAATCTGGCAATAACTTATTTATTGCATTCAGATTTAGCCCGGCTCTACATTTTTAAGTGCAATTCTTAGGTAAGTTAATTATACTGAGCAAAAACCTATTAAAAGTAAAGGATAGGAATATATAAATCCATTACAAGATAAGGTAGGTAAGTTACCTACCTTATCTTGTAATGGATTTATATATTCCTATCCTTTACTTTTAATAGGTTTTTGCTCAGTATTATTTACATAAAGGTGGAAGGTTGGCTGGTCAAAAAACATGTTCAACTCCACTTTTATATAAATTATTTTATATATTAGCTGTCCTAAGTCAGCAATGTTTATAACATTGCAGCATCCATTTTATAATTTTAATCTCGGTTGCTCTTGTGTCCTTCATTGTGTGATTTTCCTACTGTATATGTGTTTTTCGAATGTGATTATATATACGTAGGGAGAGAGTGAACTAATAGAAGAAATTGAAAAAAGAACATGATTTGTCTGCATTGTTGTAACAATGTACATCCGATTTCGCTTAAAAACAGGTTTTCGACCCCAACTTTTGTCTTTGTTTTAACAGTTACATTATTACAATAGAGAGAACTCTAAGTTGGCGTCAAAAACCGGTAATTAATTTAAAAAATTTAATTATAAATCAATATTGTATAAACTGTCTTAACATCAAGTGTCATTCACTGCAAGTTTTAAAAAAATTATTTTAACTTGATTGGATGAATAGGAAGTATTTTATTAACGATTGAAAATTTGAACAAGATAAATACACAAATAAATAAATATGTAGAGGGAGTGAGCTAATAGTAGGAATTGAAAAAAGAGAATGAATCAGCCCCTACATTGATGACCCTATTGATCGGACGTGATTTGAACACATAACCTTTTGACCTAGAGTTAGTGTTAAGAAAGATTTGGAGGCTAGTCCAGTAAATTTGGTATACTCCTATATTGGTAAAATTTTAAATTTGCTGGGGAGTTTTATGAAAAAATAGAATGTCAATGGTTTCTTCCTCAAATTATAAACGTGGCTTAAAGAAGCATATGGGAAATTTTCGTCTAGTACTCGTCATTCATCGTGCTGTTCACAAGACATTTGTGCATAATGAACTTACTAAAGCAATGTTTTTGCATTTCATGATGCTATCCGTTTATCACTGGTACACTTGTATGGAGGTCCGTTTAAGGTGTTAAAACGTAATTCAAATTTTTACAATCTGGAAATAAAGGGAGCCAAAGATACTTTGTAGTACTAAAATAAGCATCAATATTTTATGCATGATTTTTGGTTAGAACACAAGTTGTGCTCGTTCGCATAGATCAGGGGTGGCGAACGTTTATGGATCAACGTGCCATTTTTTCTAAAGAAGTGTTTAATGAGATATAGACGTGCCGTCAAATAATTATTGAGAAAATACCTTTTGCACTTCATAGTTATAAATGTTTTAGTTATACGTATACTGTACGTAAAGTAACATTAGTGTGACTTCTGTTGTTGCAGATTGGATGAGAATTAACATATATTAGTATTGTTAGATGTTACTTTTTGTAGAATACATGCTGAACTGAGGTCATCTGCCAAACGGTTTCAAAGCAATTAATTATTTTTGCTCTGGTTCACTTTTTTTGACTAGAGAGCTTGTGATTTGTTTCAAAATATCGTTTTACAGACGTTTTCATCTGCATACCACTATTCCAGAACATAAAACACGCACCGCTTTGTCGTTTTTACTAATCATGCCATGTTTCTCGATACACCAAATTTGAAATTCTCTGTTACACTTACTATCTTGCACTTTTTGTTCTTTTGCTGAACTAACCATGTTAAAAATCGTAAATTTAACACAGATAAATTTTAAAATACAGTTGTATCAATGAAATCGACTATGCTATGTGTAAACAGACATCATAAGCAATTGTAGTCTACCACGTAACTAAGGTAAGACAATAACAAACGAGTGAGATCCCGGCCACCCTGTGTCCGATCACTCGTGTTTGTTCGTAATAATTTGTTCGTAATTGTGAACTTCGACATTTTGAAATAAAATGCAAACCATTTTGATCACTAGCATGCCATCAATAGCAGGCGTGCCACTGGTTCGCCATCCCTGGCATAGATCGTGACGAAACTAGTTTTCCTTTATTATTCTGGTCCTATTAAGAAACTTAGGTAATGTCTTAACTTATTTGTTCCATTTATCTTCTAATCTACGGCTATTAAATTGCTACATTCGGAACTACATTCTGCTCCTGCTACTGTTAAAGAATGTTCATAATTTCATCTAACTTTTTAATGTTTTGATGCTAATTTGTGGCCAAGACAAAATATGTTTTACCTTAAGATGCATACTTATGCGGTGATTTTATGTAAGTTTCGCTCATCACCGTAATGTGTCTTCTTACTGAATTGTAATCAGACGTTCTCCTGATAAAATAACGGATGGTCAGGTAATTTGTGCAGTAATTGTATTTGTTTCTAATTAACACTGAATTAGGGTTTTTAAATCTTAAAGCTCAATTTGCAATTGCATATTGAAAGAAACTGAATTCTATCACGTGGTTACAATTTTAGACAGTGAAATTTTAGCTAGTGTGTGTGTCGGAATTAATTTAAAATCTTAAAGACGAATCTTCTGCAGCTTTAAATAGAAAATTGATTAATCATTTTTCCGATTCGGAGTTGCTGTGTTGCTGAGAGCCCTTCTATCAGATATGACTGTAAGAGAATTAAAACTTCAAAATTATTATATGAAATTTTGTAACTCAATGCTAGGAAAATAGCTGATGATGTTTTCAACATATGGTTAGATGTAAATTAATATGGTAATACTCAAAAAGTTTTGTCGACTAGCACGGCAAAGACCTTTAAGCCGATAAAATATAAGAGGTATCTAGTTTGAACTAACCAGCATATCTAAATAGTATAAATTAAGTAAAATTAATTCGTTGACACGTTTAAGGAATAGCTAGTATAAGAAATAATTTTTAATGCATACAAGATCATTAATGGAAACTGAAGTTCTAAATTGACGGTAATGATTCCATTTCTGCCTTTCCTGTGGGTAAATTATCTAAAAATACTTTGATAAAAATTTTCACTTTTCCCCTTGTATATCTATCTATCTATCTATCTATCTATCTATCTATCTATCTATCTATCTATCTATCTATCTATCTATCTATCTATCTATATCTATCTATCTATCTATCTATCTATCTATCTATCTATCTATCTATCTATCTATCTATCTATCTATCTATCTATCTATCTATCTATCTATCTATCTATCTATCTATCTATCTATCTATCTATCTATCTATCTATCTATCTATCTATCTATCTATCTATCTATCTATCTATCTATCTATCTATCTATCTATCTATCTATCTATCTATCTATCTATCTATCTATCTTTCTATCTATCTATCTATCTATCTATCTATCTATCTATCTATCTATCTATCTATCTATCTATCTATCTATCTATCTATCTATCTATCTATCTTTCTATCTATATCTATCTATATATATATGCTGATTGCTTATAAATTAACTCTTTCTCGTTCACGTAGATCATGACAAAACTTGTTTAAAAAATATCTTTTATGATTATTTTGGTGCCATTAAACAAATTGAGTAATATTTTAACTTAATTACTGATCTCTGCTTAATGAAAAAAAGTATCATTTATGTCTGCAGCAGTGCTTCGCAAACTTTCAATACTGGTGGCCCAATTTTAAATCGAAATTTTTACCACCCTCCTTGTGTATAATGATAATAATTAATTGAATGCAATAATAATGTACTTTGACGCTAAAGCTATAATATGATCTTAATTATAAACCGTACAAATTAGTAAGATAGGTATTAAATTTTATATATGTTAATCTTAAGTAATATATATTTTAAGTAAATTACTTTTAAGTAATATGTTAATCATGCTATTTTTCTTTCTCTAATTTTTAAATTTTGAAACAGATTCATAAATGATAGTTAATTAAAGATTTATTTCCTTCATCATCCATTTCTAAAAGTACAAATGTCATTAAAAATAATCTAATCTATGTTGCTCTCTATCAAATCCATTACATCTGGCCTTCTCGCGAACGTTCACGCGTTCCGTTCAACTTAACGGACGTCTGCATAAAACATGTAAAAATGCTGTACCTCGTACAATTCCAATCAGTCTTGGTCGAGTCGATTAGCTTCCGAATCTCTCTTGAATGTACATTTCATAATTCACGCGTTAAATGTAATCCACGGTTTTAAGTATTTAAGGCAGTGTATTAAAAAAAATCTTAGATATATTTTTAAATCGCAGCGAGCATTCGACGATAATAAAGCATCAACAAGTACACATACGAGGGCAAATTGATAGCAAGCTACGAATGGGTTATGGATCCATTTCAAATATTTCAGAAGGGCTCTCAACTGCTGAAAAAGAGATCACATTAATCACATCCAATAACGAAGTTAATGGGCAATTTTGTAATAATCACTCTTTGAATTCTGGATAGAGGGGGAAGCAGAATTTTCTGCACTGAAAACAAAAGCATTTCGCATACTATTACCATTTTCAACATCCTACCTTTGTGAATCCGGAGTTTCTTTTGTGGCTGTTTTGAAGACAATATAGAAAAAAAACTCAGAGTGTCAATTTCTAATTTTTAGCCTTCCTTTGAAAAACTTTGCTCTGCAAGAGAAGACAATGGGAGTTACTAATAATTATTAAACTTGTTCTTATACTGGCTGAAGTACCCACTCTTAACACAAGTTTATTTTTTTTAAAATGATAATACATTATTCTTGATGTAATAGCTTAATTGTAAGGAGAGTAAAACCAAGCGCATGACAATGTATGCAAAAATGTTAAACGATTTTTTGAAATGAATGCTTATATTATAAATGGTTTTGAACGAACTGAAATTTAAGCCTCACAGAATTCGCATTTAGAATTAATGTTAAATAATAAAAAAGAATATAAAATTCCAATGAATAACAATTGCGTTATTCTTAATATTTAAAGCGAAAAAACTTAATAGTCGCGCGGATTGACTCACACGAATTCTTTTTTTTTTTTTTAATTATTTTTAATATACACGATAAAAATCACAATTTCAGTGAATAATTTGACTAAAAGAAATTATTCTTACCTATTTCAAGGATTTTTCAACGATAATTTGAGAAAAATTCCAATAAAACTGAACTAAATTGTTCGAAATGTGCGTGACCTTAATAAAGGACACAAATCACACACAGACACTTTTCACTATTTTAGAAAAGTTATGTGCAAGCAAAACTGTCACAATTTGTTCACGTTATTGTAGATTTAATATCCTTTGATGATCGACAAACAGTGGTGCACACAAGGGGGAGGGGGTTCCTAGGGGTCTGGACCCCCCAAAGCCCTTGATTTTTGTTTCCGATTGATTATAATTCCAAGTATATAGTACGTAAAATTTAATTAATTACTTGCTTTTAATGGTTAGTTTTATTAATTAATGCTAATTATTTATTGGAAAACTAGTTTTTTACTGTGTTTTGTTCCCGAAAATCGACAAAATCAAAAGGAGCAGGATACAAGAATGGTGAACTTTCGACCCCGGACCACCCCCTTGAAAAATTCCTGTGTGCGCCACTGTCGACAAATATCCTGTTGAACTTTTTCTTGCTTCTGTCTTTTTGACAGGGTGAAGTGCATCTTGCGGTACACTTATGGCTTCATATTTTTCTTGATGTAGTTCTTAATGTAGCTATTGAAAATTTTCCTTTTCATATTCATTGCTTTTCTCAAATTTACTTTCGCTATCATGATTGATATGCATTATTTCAGCAAGTGTTTCCCTTGTTTGATCAGTTTCAATTTCCTTTCAGAGAGATTACAGACGCCCATTTCTTTTTTTATATTCTGCTCATTTACATTTATAAACCATAATCAGTCGTACAACAGCACAATTAAAACTACTAATTTATTCATATGGGAAAATGCAGCATGTTCAACAAAATATTTTTGAAGAAAAGTGGTCGCGCCGGAAACTTGTTCAAAACAAGTACCTTAAGATTCTAAAAAATGTTTGCCCCTCCCAAAAAGGAAGATATGTGATCAATTCATTTTAGTTCCCTGTTGAAGGATTCTCTATCAAGATCATTAGTAACAAATGGTTTTCCCAGAATTAACAATTTCGTGATTCTGGGATGATTATGCCCAATGCTTCCGTGTTTATAGTGTATTCAATGTAAAAAGTGGAGAAAAATTCAAATAAAGAATTATGTAAAACGTTTTCATTATGTATGACATGTTTCAGAATACTCATAAAAATAAATCTTGGCCAAATAAACCTTCAAAGTGCTCAATATGCTTATCCATATATCATAAAAAAATCTTTCACATTGAAAAAAAGGTAACACAGAAGTATATAATTTACCCATACCAGTAAGTTCGAAGGTCAGCAAAAGTAATATTTTAGGTTAAAAGAAACGTAATAAAAAATCTTTCATTGCAGGATTACAGCAAAACAAACAAAATATTTTTTTATTTAGTTAAACAGGATCAAAGATAGCTAATTAGCGCTCAAAGTAGAATCTTTTATTTTTGATGACGTTTTTTCACCAAATGATATATACATAAATCATATCAATGTAAATCTGCATTTTTATTATGTCAGAAATTATTTTGTTTTACTTCATTCCAGTAAATTAGTTTTTTTAACCTTTTATTTTCAATAAGCTCGCGCCCCCTAGGGGGGCTCACCCCACAGTTTGAGTAACACTGGTCTACAGTTTAAAGCTAACTACATTTCTGCAGGAAGAGGTCAGGCATAGATAGATTATGAAGCAGCCCAATCATTAAAAGTCTTCAGTCTAGGAAATACAACGAAATCTGAACGACTTACAAAACCTATGGTTCAATTTCAGAGCTGATCATCTTATGGACTGAAGGAGGAATGATGAAAAGATTCAGAAAACTTATGTAAATCAGCAATATCATTTAGTTAATCTGTATATGTTTAATTTTCAAAAAGTTTTTTCACATCATGAGAGTGGCAACATCTAAAGATTTATGGATAAAAATGAAAAAAAAATTAGTTTGTTGACGATTTTGTTTTTTTTTAAGGTACTGCATAATTTTAAGTGTAATTTCTTCAGAACCAGTATTTTAGTTATTTTTAATTGGACGGTGTAGTACGAGAAAAATTAGAGCCAGTTACAACAATCTTCATATTAATAAAATTTGAAGTGTAGATGCGAATTTTTTTTTTTTGCTTTTTCGTTGTTGCAATATCCAATTATAAGAGTTCACCGAAAAAGCAATAAAGAATTTTGTAAAGTCTGTACATAATGTTCAGAATTTTGAATCTACTTGGGAAAGCTAAACATACACTGATGTCCATAAATTAAAGATAATTCAGAATCACACAGAAATTGAAATCTAAAATAAAAATTTCACCTGTAGAATTATCACATACATCTTGAAGAAGACTATGCAAATTACAGGAAACCACTAGATGACGCGGATAGTACGTCATAATGACGAGAGTGTAAGAGAGGGGTATATAAGGAATGGTGGCAAAGAAGTAAAATTGCGGAAAATAAAAGACCAGATGATTTCACAAACAACATTGACTCTGACGTCACTTCGACTCTCGAAAATTTCTTCACTAACCCCCCCGACTACCACACTCGCTCCTACTAACACTGATGAAGTAATCAATTACATTAAAAAACTTAAGAATAACAAGGCCCCCGGCCTCGACAATGTCAATAATAAAATGATTAAAAATTTTACTTTCAAAACCATTTTTATACTAACGCACTTAATTAACAAGATCTTAAAATTAAGACACTTCCCTCGTAACTGGAAAACTGCTATAGTTTTCCCCATCCACAAGCCAGGCAAAAATAAAAACTCTCCTGATTCGTATCGCCCTATCTCTCTCCTTTCCAGCCTGCAAAATTGCTGAGCACATTATCCTACTTAGAATCAATCAATTCATCATTAATACTAACTTCTTAAACCCTAACCAATACGGATTTACTAAACAACTATCCACCTACCACCCACTGCTCAGGCTTACGGAACAAATTTCGGCTGATTCCAGAGAGGCAGATCCTCTGGAGCTGTCTTTCTGGACATCCAAAAGGCTTTTCGACTGGGTCTGGATCAGTGGACTCGTTTACAAACTAATTACTAATAACTTTCCTGCTCCCTCATCCACATAATTAATTCCTACCTTTGTTAACAGAACATACAAAGTCAGAGTTAACAACACCTTCTCATCCACACCGCGTCAACATAGGAGTCACTCAGGGTTCCCTTCTGGGGCCCATTCTTTTAACATATATTAAATGACATTCCCTCACACCCACAAACAATGTTAAACCTGTACGCGGATGCGCAATTCTTGCTTTTCACAAAAACAGTCACATCATCTTCAATAAACACCTGGCTCTGCTCGAAAACTACTTCAAGCAATGGAAAATTAAAATTAATGTTGAAAAACTGTCGCTGTTCTATTCACCAAAAGAATAAAACCAGTCAAGCCACCAACACTGTACTCCACACCACTGCAATGGTCTCAGTCCACTAAATATCTTGTACTTGACAAGAATCTCACTTGGAAACATCACATCTTACACGCGTGACAAATTCCGGCATAAGATTAATTTACTCCCCTAATTTGCCGGAATTCCGAAATGGATATGTATAATAAAGTGCTTCTTTACACTGCCGTTTTGCGACCAATAATTAGTTACGGCTGTCCTGTTTGGGATATGCAGCAAAGTCTAATATTAAAATTTTAGAAGTAGCTCAAAACTCTATAATTCGCACTATCACTAAGGCTCATAGATACCAGGAACTCTAACATTTATAAAGCTCTTAAACTTCACCCTTTTAAAAATTACATTCAAATTTTAGCAAAGAAATTCTTTGCTAACCTCCATAATATCAATAATACTAATCTAATGAATCTTGAGAACTACACGCCTCAGGATGACCATAAGAGACCTAGGAGAATTCTTCTAGACTCTTACAATCCACCTTAATTTCTCTGCTCCCTCATTCATCTGTTGATGAATGACCCAGTAAATTTTTATTTTTATATTTAAATTCTCTTTTAATCTTTTCAATTATTCATTACTTTAATTTTCAATGCTGCAACCCCTTCAGGCACCTCTTAAGTTCTTAATTTATTACTATCATGGTACAGCCAACCGAGAGGTAACTCACTCAGTTCCACCGACCAATCACAGTGCTTGCTTTCCTCGTCCAGTTCACAGCAATAAATCTTGGTTTCCTCATCAGACTCTCACGTCAACCCCTCCTACGTCCTACCACCACCACGTCATCTACTACGTCACTCCAGCCAGCCAATCAGGTCGCTGCTTGCTTCCCACCAAGGTTTTTTCCACTACCACAGGCCACATTCACTTTTCGTGTTCCGGGACGGAGGAACGCTTCGCGTTCCATGTCCCAGTAAATCATACACAGTCATACACAGAAGTAAAATTGTTCACAAGCGCTTTAAAAGACTTTCAGTGCAATAACCGCATAGTTATGACACAAAGGAAGCATTTGGATGATTTTTTTCGTGGTAGAATTATTGGACGACTGGAATGTGGACGTACCCAGCTGGAGGAATCCGAGAAACTTGGAATCGCCCAGAGTGTCATCTCCAGGCTTTGGCAACGATTCCAAGATGATGGTAGTGTGAGTAGATGTTACAGCACAGGTTCGTACATCTGTACGAATTACAACGCCGATTGAGGACCAGTATTTGGCAGTTACTGCCAAAAGAAGCAGACGAAGCACAGCATCAGACCTGTCTCGTCAGCTCTCTTCAGCTTCCGCTATGACAGTTTCAAGGCAGACCGTGTACAGACGCTTAGGACACATTGGTCTATAGGCTCGTAGGCCTGTCTGATATGTTCCACTTACCGCAACTCACTGTCGCCTGCGATTAACCTGGAGTAGAGAACAGGCATTGTGGACACCACAACAGGGGTCTTGTGTGATGTTTTCCGACGAGTCCAGATTTAGTTTGCAGTCTGATTCTCGCCGGACTTTCATATGGAGAGGGCCAGGGGTACCCGTTACCACCAAGAGAGCACCATTGAACGACATCGTTACGGTGGTGCAGGAGGGCTCGTTTGGGGAGAAATTATTCTTGGTTCCAGAACTGACCTGCATGTTCAGAGTGTAACGGTGACTTGCCACATCTATCGCGATGTAATTCTGGAACAATATGTTCCTTTGTTTCAGGGCGCCATGGGGCTGAATTTCTGTTTATGGATGACAACGCCCGTCCTTACCGTGCAAACATTGTAGACGAATGCCTTCAATCGGAGAATATCACTCGTATGGATTGACCAGCATACTCACCGGACTTGAATCAGATAAAGTATGTGGGGGATATGCTTGGCCGACGAATTGCAACCCGCCAACCCTCTCCCACCTCTTTACCGGAACTTTGGAGTGCATTGCTTGAGGAGTGGTGTAATATTCCCCATGATCAGATTGATAATATGATACTCAGCATGCCTAGGTGTTGCAAGGCCCGTATTGCATCGTCCGGGAGACATACTCCGTATTAAACGTCATACCAACCATGTTATACTGTGTTTTTTGTAAATAGGTTCTTTTTTTTAAATTTGCTCCAGGGAGTAAAAATCGCAATTTTTATTAATTATGTCAAACATATAGCATCTTTTTTGCTCTTTACCTTTTGTTGAATAAATAGAGTTTACAAATAAGTCAAATTTGTTTTGATTCTGTCTCTTTCTTTGCCTGAACTTCATTATCCTTAATTTATGGACATGATTGTAATTGGACATCATAAGAAAAGCCTAATTCAACCATCTAATCCTACCCGCCCTGTTACATATACTACAAAAGTTTCTTACTTTTTTAAGAGGACAAGTCTGTAGCACATATCCATTCATTACGATTGTTCAAAGTGCATTTTTTTGCATCAGTGAACAACTAATAGAGAAAAATACTTCTCACGATAAGTTATATGGTGTGGAGTTTGATTATAACTAGGGCATTTTGTCTTCCTGATCAATGTTTCGTCATACACATAATTATGTTTTTAATATCCGATATATACTATGCACCAACCTATTTGAAGAGCAATATTCTGTGAATTTATTTTTTGTGTGTCTTTGCCTTTGAATCTGTGATTCAAGCAAACTTCATTAACGGATAATTGAGTCGATTTAGGTTTCATGTTTTGTAAGAGTTTTTATACATTCAGCATTCGATGATGCTATGTTAAAATAGTCACATAACATCCTGATTTCCATGGAACTTAAAATTTGTACATTTAATTTAAAATTACTGTTTATTTTACTTAAATTTTTGGAATACGAAGTTTCAAGAATTCCAGATATCATTGTTATATTTTCATTATTGTGTTTATTTTTACTGTATTTCTATGCAAAATGTGAGACAGGAGACCTTAATAAATATTTTAAGGTTTTATCAAATCAGCTGGAAAAAAAGATATTTTCTAAGATCTGTGATGATCTGTTCTTATTGCTAAAAGAACTCAATATTTGTTTCCTCGCTTTATTGTAAAGGCTGTGGTAGCCGAAAAGTCATGATCATGAACTCACAGCCAGCGTTGTTTCTGTCAAGCGGTGGATTCGAATCTTAATGCCACTGAAGTTCCCCCTTATAGAAGGGCTGATAAAAATTTAAGCACCGAGGATCAACATCTTTCCGGTAGCATGACAAGGAAGTACGGAAAGTTATGTACCATCTCAGTTTTCACTCGGCTGCTGTTCATAATGATGAGGTCAGTCAACAATTGTCTTCTGCGTTGTTCCCAAGTGCAATAATCGATCATTCAAGTTGATTTATTATTGTTAATTGTTTTTATTAAGTTTTTCAATTCCTACTATTAACTCACACTTTCTGTATATTTATTTATTTATCTGGAATTTTCAATCGTTTATAAAATACATTTTAAAGCGCTCAATTGAGCTGGAATTTTGCATACATGGTTATTTTAGATGACAATACAGTAATTTAATTATATTAATTACAATTAATAGATTCAAACTAATTATTCAAAGAATTACAAATACAGCCACTTTGGCATTCTCTTTGGCGATTTATGTCAAAACTTGAAAAGGTTTTTTTTATCTCACGCTTTAAAACATTCAGTTAAACTGAAACTTTATAGAGACGTGATTGTTTTGGATGTCAATACGATATTTTAATGATAATGCTTAAAAATTATTTACCACTTATTGGTGTGATTCTGTCTTATGTATGTACATATTTATATTAAATGTAACTATATTTAATAAAAAGTAGCTAAAATAAAAAATTTCTTGATCTAAGTAGGAATTGACTTAAATTTTATTTTTACATTACTTGTTTTAAATTTAAAAGAATGTTCTTTGGTTGTAAGAAGCATATTTACTTAAAGAAGATCAGGCGTATTTTTAACTAGTTTTTATAAAATCTAAGAGTAATTAATATGCATTAGGGTTTAATATAACCTGACTCTAAGAACTAAGACAACCAGCACATCATCCTTATCCAGTGTTCTTATAGATAGATCTCTTTATACATAAACTTTTTTTATGATTTTGTACTTGCAATCTCAAAGTAAATCTTTCCTAATTTTTCCAGGTAAAACTTTATTAAATATATCTTTACACTTCTGAGAAAGGCAAATTAGTCTCACCGGTAACATAAGAGGTTAGAACCCTACAGGGATACATGCTCGTATCATGCGCGACAACAAATAAGGATTTTAATAATGTATATTCATATTCTGAATTCTCTAAATAGTAGGTTTTTAATAAAAGGGTATATTCAGGTTGAGACTCTTTGAATCTTTTCTGATAAAAATGCTCTGATCTCAGCAAGGCTTTATTTATGTTATCTAATTTTGGAGTGTCCAATCCATTGCCCATGAGCCTTGAATATTTGAGAGCCCACGAGATTCATTACAAATTTACAAAATACGATTATTTTTTTAATGTAGTATTTTGAAACAAATACCGGGTGTTTCTGAAAGAATATCGGAGTTTTGGCGCTTTATGGTATTTATCACATGTAGGTTACAAGTATAATTCATACATTGAATGAAAGAGTAACTGAAACATTTTTACTAATAAGTTTGAAAATATTCAATGTGAGCCCCATTGGTCCAACGGCACAAAACAAGTTCATAGTTGAGTTAATCCCAAACTTTTTTCTTTGTGGCTGACGAAATTCTTTCAATATCTGCTTTCACCCAAAGTCTAAAAGGTCAGCTGGTTGCTGATAAACGTACACACAACCTGTTATGAACCTCCACAGATACAAGTTACATGACGTCAGATCGGGAGAACGTGGAGGCCCTTGCGATACAAGCTTTATCGGCAGGCTCTTTGCGGCCAATCCATTGGTGATATTTAACGAATCACGTTTTGAGAGATGCCAGTACGGTGGTCTTGCTGCCAAATGGAGTTATTTGATACACTTTCTTCCAATTGAGGAAATAGCCATAGTTGTAGAGCATCAAAATGGTCAGAACCAATTACGGCCTTAATGGTCCGGTACTTTTCTCTTTACTAAGACAGTCAGTTGTTTCAAACTAATGATACTGCCTAAGGATGTTATTATCATTTGGAGGTTGACAACTGAACTGAATATGGAACGCTCGTTGCACATTAATATCAGATTCTGTCTTTACAAACTGGAGAACACAAAATGTTTCCTGTTTACTAGTCGCCATTTTCCTAATAGCGCGTTGATCGGCAAAAAAAGGGGAGGAAGGATTAACTTAAGTTTCGCGCACTCATGCCAGCAAACAAAACTGTTACAGTTGCTCTTTCATTCGATGTACGAGTCATACTAATATGTTATATGTAATGGATACTGTAAAGCGTTAAAACTCCGATATTCTTTTAGAAACACCCGGTATATCCCATAACTGTTTCTTTTTTATTACGTTGCTTCTGTTTTTATACATACTTAGAAGTTAGCAGTTTTGCATTTCAGCGACCCCCGCAGAATCGCTCTTGATTCGTGTAACTTTATCGCGCAGTTTATTGCTAGAACTAGGCATATTTGATCACTGCATTTTTATTATTAAATTGTCTTTGCTTAAATTCATGAAAAATAATGAAAACAATAACAGTAATCCATTCCATTTAAAATTTTTCTTCCAATAAATGTCAATAATGGAGGTAAATCTAGTATATGAATAATGTAATTCGGAGGAAGACGCCAGATTTAAGGATTTTTCGATTAGAACATTGAAAATTGAAAAGACAAGACTATGCAAAAAATATACTTTATTTTTCAATATTTAATTGGTTATGGGTACAAGTTAATTATCTTCTTAGTATGAAAATAAATTAGAAATTTATTGTTGAAGAGAGAGAAATTCATTTAATTTGGGCATCATCCTCCATATATGGTGGAAGATGCCATCATTCATGGAGTAAGATGCAGCAACACCACAGTAAATAAAAAATAAGGCAAACATTTCAAAATTAAATATGAAGTAGCAAAAACTACAGAAAATCAAAAATAATTAAATTCATTCATAATTAGCTGGCTAAAAATAATAACAGTTCAGAGGTTCAAATGATAGCCTACACAACATTTCACTCAGTGCAAATGATTATCATTGCAATCTTCGTGCAACCATTTGTTGTGTTCGATGCACTGAATCCAATCACACTTGAGACCTTTTTTTATGTTAAAATTACCCTTTATTCACAGCACAAAAATCTTCCTTGTTATCCTCATCAAAACTGTCACCACTAGTATCTAGAGCAGGGGTGGGCAGACTTCTCCAGGGTACGGACTATTTCTAATTTTTCAAGGTGCCGTGGTCCACCCAGTGTCAGTGGTGCACAATGGGAGGGGGGAGGAAAGTCCACAGTTCCGCACCTTCCCTTATAGTCATTGATTTTTTTCCGATTGATATTAATCTCATATACTTAGTACGTTAAACTTTTTTTAGTTTTTGTTATTAATAATTTTTTTATTAATTAATGCTTCTTAGCAATTTATTTTTTACTGTGTTTATTGTGCCTGACAATCTGCAAAATAAAAAAAAAATGTGTGGCTGCGTATTGGGGTATGGTATGAGAATGGTGAACTTTCGACCCTCGACGCCCCCCCTCCTTGAAAAAATCTTGTGTGCGCCAATGTCCAGTGTCGTAGGTTTGGTGAGGAAGGAAAAGGTCTGCAATATTTAATAATACGTACGGAATATTTACTCACACAGAACTAAAATATTAAGGGCTGTTTGGAAACCAAAAAAAATTTTTTTTGTCAATTTCAGATTATTGCAGTTTAAAATTCTTTAGCTCATTACCTTTCCAAAAATACCTCATTTTAATCTAAAATTAGAAGTGCTAAAATTTTGCTTTTAAAAAATCATCTTGTAAACATTGCATTTCCTCTTTGGCCAGCTAGAAGTTTGACGTCATTTTTAAAATTTCTTTCATGAAGTTATTTTTCACCCTACGGCTTCGGCGATACAACTAATTATAACATTTGTAGTTTTGAAAAAAATCGTTCGTTCAAACGCTGTTTTGTTTTGCTCAAGTTGTGTTTATAGTAATTAGACCTGCTTAGCTCTTTACAACGTTATTATTTTGATTTTAGTATTAATTTGTTATATTTAAAATGCCTAGATCTAGTGGCAAAGTTTTTAAAAAAGGCGAGGTAATTTTAATCAAGGCAGAATAAGTAATTCCGAATCAACAACACAGCCTTCTTCTGCTTCTAACAGTAATAAAAAAAAAAAACTTAGCAATTTAAATAACTCATACAAAAGTGAGTTTAATTGTGGATTTAAAAATGCTATTGTGGATTTGAATGTTTTAGCTGGTGTGTATTCTGAAGCTGTCAAATGTTTAGTGTGGAGCAACAGGGCTTAACCTTTCCTGTGAAGAAAATTGTTCTGGTGGAGCTGTTGACTTGATATAATCTGTGATATTTGCAGTTATAGCTACAACTTTTGTTCCTCAAGAAGTGCAAAGCTGAAATTGGGAAACCCAGCACCAAGTAAACACCAGGCTTGTTTATGCAATGAGATGCATAGGGGAAAGGTGCAGAAGCTGCACGAATGTTTTGCGGAATCATGAACTTACCACCCCCACCGACAAAGTTCTCAAAGTACAATAAAATGCTGTTAGGTGCAACTAAGGATGTGTGTGATGCAACGATGAAAGATGCCGTAAAAGAAGCTGTACAAGAAAACCAAAATATTAGAGACATTCCTGTGGCGGTTGATGGAACATGGCAAAAAGGATATTCCTCCATGAATGTGGTGACAGTTACAGTGTGGACACAGGAAGGTGACACTGAGATATTATCTAAACATTGTGTTTGCAAAGATAAAAGAAACATGGACCGGTCTGCAAGAAGAACTTCAACGGGTATAGTGGAAGAATGGAAGTCGATGGAGCTCTATCGATA
Source organism: Trichonephila clavipes (assembly GCA_019973935.1). NCBI lineage: Eukaryota > Metazoa > Arthropoda > Arachnida > Araneae > Nephilidae > Trichonephila > Trichonephila clavipes. Next base: position 184,635 of record BMAU01003549.1, read on the forward strand.
TTTCAGCGCTCTGTTCAACGCTATGATGTGCGTTACACGAAATATTTAGGAGATGGCGACTCCAAAGCTTTCGATAACATTTGAAGAATGAAGTATACGGTGATAATTGTACGATCACAAAACTTGAGTGTATAGGCCATGTTATGAAACGGATGGGATCTCGTCTCCGACGTTTCAAAGCAAAGATGAGAGGCCAAAACTGTCAGATGGCAAGGCATTATGTGGAAAAAATAGATTAACGGAAGCATCTATTGACCAATTACAAACATATTATGGTCTTGCCATTCGAAAAATTATCAAGTGTGAAGGATATGCGACAAGGTATATGGGCAATATTTCTTCACAAAATATCAACGGATGAAAATCCACAACATGGATTTTGTCCATCAGGTCCTGACACGTGGTGCTGTTATAAGAAGGCACAATTGTTTACCACCACAAACATAAACTTCCAGTTGCTGTTGTGGAAGCCATTAGGCCTATTTTTAGGGATCTTTCTGATCCAGAGCTATTGAAAAAAATGCTTACGGAAACACGCAGAATCCAAATGAAAGCATTAATAATGTTATTTGGTCTCGTGTCCCTAAAAAGACATTCGTGCCTTAGAAACACTTTTCTTTGTACGTATGATGCTATTGCATCCTTTAATAAAGGGAATACAACTAAGTTGGATATTTTGAAAAAAACTAAACATAGAGCCTGGATATTATGCGACATGCTGCATGGAACGCCTCGACAAAGAGAGGATTACAAGGGCAAGATATGCCAATTTGCAAAAAACTAAGGAGGTCAGAAAGGTAAAAAGACTTAAAAGAATTATACAAGAGGAGATTTTCAAAAATGCTGAAAACTTGGAATATGGGCTGGAATGTTTTGATAAGGTGAGTTTTATTTATAAAAATGTGTTTTTCTCAAAATGTCATTTTTGAAGGTTCGATGTACCTTTTCTCAGAAAGTATATATCTTATGTAAACATAATTTATATGACACATTCTTTGTATGTTCTAGTATTTACTGGAATGAGCTTTTAGCAAAATTTTGTATATATATATTTTTATACATTTTTTTTGTCAAAAAATTTTGTTTTCTCGAAAAAAATCAAATAAATTTTTTTTAAAAAAAAAATAATAAAAATTTTAAAAAAAGCTCATTTCAGTATAATACTAAATCTATGCTTAACTTGTAAAAAAAATTTGGGTGTTGTATTTACAACAGATTCTTAGAAAAGGAACATTGAAAAAGGGCTTTTTAACATTATCAGTATAGGGCGTTCCGATACCCCTTAAAAAAACATAAAAAAAACTAGAATTAAAAAAACGCGTTTGAGAAGAACGATACAAAAATAATAATAACAGTCGCAAATATAATAATATAAAATGATGCAGTTATTATCAAACAATTCAAAACACATAATAAAAAAATAGAACATTTTTATCAAAAGTTAGTTTTTGTTGTTATAGGCATTAGAAGACTTATATAGTCTGTATACTTCAGCCAAACTTGAATATTTCCATCTGTAATTCCTAACTGCTAAAATCTTCAGATCATCACCCAAAAATGTTGTGATGGTCCACCGGTCGATCGCGATCGACGCAATACTTACCCCAGATCTAGAGGAATTTTTTCGTTTGAGGATGACTAACTGACGCGTCCCTTTTCTTTTGTTTCTTCGAAGGTTTCTTGATATTTGTTTTGACGTTACCCGCCTTTTCTCACACAGATGCTCTCCGCTCTGATTCAGTTAAAACTGCTGAAGTTAGTTTTTTTACGCCCGGGTTTCTTGCGTTTTCTGACCAGAGGAATAAGGCTGGGCTCCCGTGTTCTGTGCTGGTGGAGGCAACCGATGGTGATAGATCAGTTATCATTAATTGCACTTAAGTATTATTAATTATAATAATAAATATATAAATTGTATTTTATATATTTTATACAATAGTATACAGCAAGGGTGTCCAACCCAAATGACCTTGCGGGCCACTTCGGAAAAATATTATAGCCTCGCGGGACGCACATAAAAATATGTACCTTTATATCAGATTCGGAAACAAAAAAAATTATTTATTGGAGTGAAAATTTAAAACAGAATAAATTATTTATATTGCTTTCATTATTTTTCATGTATACAGACATAAATAATATAATAATGTTTATATAATATAATAATGTAATGGTCAAATAATGTTTCAAATATTACAGTTGCCATTTTCTTGAAATTTACGGTGTTCCTTTTGAATTGATCTTCCGTTACTCATTGTTGAAATTTGATTGTGCTGTCATTCGTAAACGACTAAGTATACCTTGTCCTTTACCTTAACCGTCCTGAATATATTTTTAAAACTTAATAAAACATCTCTGACTGCCTCTTGCTTTTTAGGCACTCCGAACAGAAAAGGAGAAATGAAACTCGCACACACGAAGAGTCACGTACCATCCATAGTAAAGAATATCCATAATAAAATTCGGAATTTATTAAAAAAAATATTTATTATAGTAAAATCAAATGCAACACTGTTTGATAAAATAAAAATCTGTTTTAATCTAAAGACATTTCTTTTATCAAAAAGGATTAATTTGAAAACAAGAACATGTAACAGGCAAATACATTGTAGATTTATATATATGTATAAATTTCCCCTCAAATAAATTTCAAAATGAAAAACCTTTAAAAACTTGATATTTAAAATCTTTTTAAAACGAGTCGACGGGCCGCGTGTTGAACAACCCTGGTATACATTGTTACAAAGTTAAAAAACACACCTAATTTTAAAGCTCATTTTATTTACTTATGAATCCTGTGGCGTCTTTCCCCAAGTATAGAGGGCAGATGCCACACACGCTTATTTCCGTATTGCTGCAGTGTTATGGTCGCATCTACATGCATTATATGCGCAACATTTTACGTAACTCACTTATATTGCTAATATCTCATTTAAAACAACAAGTACGTTTATAGACACTAAATATGAGGAACGGAATATTATAAAAGTTGTACTCCCCACTTTGAGTGTTCAAAAGATCGAAACATTGGACCGATCAAAGACGATTGACTCAGATAAATTCACAAGACACACTCAATGTCAGAGCAGACTCTTCCCACAAAGGGGCTCAAAATTGTAAATTCCCCCGAATTACTTTATATGTCTCTTACATGAGACCTGCGGGATTATATTTTTCTCAAGTTACCCACAAGGTCGTTTAGTTTGGCTCCCCCTGATCTAATATCTTTATTTATCCTCTCTTGCATTCGCTACACTTCTATTTAAATAGCGCAGCTTTGGTAGACTAGAGGCCAACGTAACGGACGCGTGGCCGGCGTGCATAAGATCAAGCCTAGTACTGCTGAAGACCAGCCGTGTAGATGGGTGATACACGTTAAATCTGACGATGCTCAAACGTTCTCCTGTTGGTGTGGAAGTTAGGAGAAATAGTTGTCAGCTCAAGTGTCGTCCTCGTCACTTGATCATAGTTCAAAAGTACGAAGTCCGTCCCTAAAAGACCTTGAGTAGCTAAAAGTGCGACGTTAACATTCATTCACTCTATTTAAATAATAATGCTCATTTGTATACATTGTTGTTCATCCACAAGGCTAGCGTCTTATATAAAATATACTAGTGAAGCAATTCTAGAGGTTGGGTAAAGAAATTATGCATAAGAATCCGATATAGATTTTTATAAAATTCAAAATGCCGTAGCCGAAAAAAAAGAACCCCTTTGAAAGCAGGATTTTCTTAAAGAACCAGACCTGAAAAATTTAATGTACTTTCGTTAAAAAAATTTAGTTGTGTTACTTCCTTTTGTTTAAACATAGAAAAGAAGGCCTTTTTCATTGAGTATTTAAACTTTTTTCAGCTTAGTTTCTTGGTATTTTTTTTTAAATTCCACAATATATACATCTCTAGAGATTTTGCGAAGTAACCATTTTTATTATTTGAGCATTTAAAAGACAAATAATAAAAAAAAAATTTGACTACGTTTTATTTTGAAATTCAAAATTAATTTCATAGTATTAATGAAATGTGCTTGTCAAGTGTAGTAGTTAAAGATGTTTAGGAATTGAAATGAATATTTTTTGGTCTTTTAAGTAACGAACCAAGCAATACAAATTCCTTGATATTTTGTTTAGAGTTTTGAAGAGTTAAAAAAATAAAAATGTCATCTATTTCTGGCAAGGAAATAAAACTTCTCTACATTCTATTTTATTTACCAGCCGATGTTTCCAACAGACGTCTGTTTCTTATTTTACTTAAAAGAGCCCATTTATTTTCGATTTCGCGCGTAATAAAAAAAAAGAGACAGGACCTATTTGATATTTTGTTCAAGAATTCGTTTCACACACACAAAACGACGCTTTTCTGTTGTTTTAAGCAATAGTTTGGAAAGAACATAAAAATTTTAAACTCTCACTGTTATTGGACTCTAACGTGTCTTTTTAAGATAGTTTTGTCTTTTTATGTATTTTTTTATAAAATTTGTTTGCGTCGTTACGACTTTTTCCCTTTCATCGAACGTTTCATTGTGTTATTGTCTGGGGCAATGTCCTGGAACTTCCAAAAAATAGATAACACACATATCTTCTTTAACTTTTGTGGTACTTCTGACGCGCGAACAAAGAAACTAGTTGCTATTGTTACTGGAGTGAAGTATAAAATGTTATGAAAATCAGGAAGGAGATGGATTTACCACAAATCGTATATGTCTAGAGAATTGTATTCTATTTATTTGATTCTGGCACGGTTTCAAGTATGGGTGATATTCATATTTATGCTATAACAGAAATTACGGTTTTCAGATCCTAATTTTCATATACATTTGTTGCACTAAAACCATATATTTATAATCACTTTCTTACAACAGTTGTAAATTGTAAGCGCAGTTAATATGCAACGCAATAACGGGATTTGGTTGACATTATTTAAAGGGTATTTTAATACTCATGATGCAACATGATAAAAAAGTATTAAAAATTTCATCAGCAACTGGATCATTCACGAGTGATTAAATAAAAATCAACTAAAACTTATTGTAAAAGTATAAAAAATTGAAGTTTTGCTTTCATTTTGTACGAAAGTGTTTTAAAAGATCAATCTTCATAATAATTCCATAATGATGAAGGTGGTCAAAAACGGAAGCTTTATACCAGCGATGCTCAACCTTCCGCCTTTGTAAGCGGCCACCATTGATCTAATAAATTGATTTATTTATAAATATTTGGCGGGAAATTCTCGGTTGAGAAATCAAATGTATTAAATTTGCTTTTTCTGTCGATGTCGTATGGGTGCGAATGGATTTTTTTCTTCTCTCTGATTAGTGATAATAGACTACAGTGGAGTAGTGACTATTTTACGAATGGAACCAATTTTAACTATCTTTCACATATCTTGCAAGAGAAAAATATTCGAAGAAAATAGGTTGCTTCAAGACGATTGACAAGTTGACTATTTTGTAGTGAAAAACAAGCATGGATCAGTGGTTGTTTGATTTGCCATAAAAGTGTTGTATCTAAAAAGTACCAATAAACGGGAATCATTCAATGACACTTTTTCTCGAAGATCTTTTTCAAGAGGTGATAAATAGGCTTTCTTGAATAATCTTTACAACATCAAAAAAAGTGTTTCGTCAGTGGTAACAAATGTCACCGCGGTAACAAATGCACTGTATGAAATTTGTTATATTATTGGAAATTGTATGAAACCGTTTACTGATGAAAAAATTGTGAAGGAGTGATTCATAAATGCTTCCAATTTAGAAAAATTCTGTGGCAAAAATAAAAATTAGAAAAAATAATTTTAAAAAAAGCAAAATAGGAGTCTTAACTTTTTTATTCATTTTCCACATTTAAAATTTTTTACGTTATCTTTGACTTAAAGCATTTCTCCTCCCCCCCTACTCTCCACTAATCGTCATGTTGTGGCCTGCATAAAACAGCCATTATATGAATGCGGCCCACGTGAAATAGCTAACATATGTGTGCGGCCTGACCGAAAAAAGCTTGAGTACCTCTGCTTTAGACACTTTAACCTTCTCGCTACGCATCTCGTGACTTTCATGGACAACATAAATGTAGAAAAAATTGCGCACGCATTTTTTCCGCGGGATGCATTTTTTTTCAACTATTTAGCTATGCAACTCGTTCTATTCCTGTTTATGTTTTTATGTTTTTATGTTCATATTTTTATGATCTAATTCTATATTTTAAAATAATAACTCTTTTACAAAATTTTTTTGTATATTTTTGACTCAAAAATGTATATTTAAAATTCGTAATAAAAATTGCGCACATTTTGAACTTACTTTGATGAACTAACTACGGCGCGAGAAGGTTAAATAGAGGTAAAACATCTTAAAGATAGAATCTTGCTCATATAATGGAAATTATATAATTTTACTCAAATGCTTACAGCTCAACATTTAAAATCATACTTAATAAAGCTCTGTTTGAGTTATTTACACCCTAGTTGAATCCTTTTGAAGAATATTTATCACTTTTTCTAAATATCTTTACAACTCTCTTCAGTTCTTTTTAATTCATTTTATCACTTTATTAGCAAGCTCTTTAGTTATAAAATTTTGATGTCTCGTATTGATAAACAGCCCAACCTATTTTCTTCTTCCTGTTTTCGACTGTTTAAAATGATTGGAGACACATTTTTTTAAAAAAATATCTCTTTATACAGAAACACCAAAAAGATTGTGCCAAAGAAAGTGAAAGGAGAAAATGTTACGTTTTTTTTAAACATTAACCACTCCTTTTTTAAAAAAATATTTCCCTTACAAGTTTCCTTTACCGCATTACTTCTAATGAAAACATATTTTCTTTCTGAGAGCCTGCAGTCTTCTGCACTGCACTTTTCAGCGGGTTTTCCTTCAGAATAAAAGATAACAAACGAAAGTGTTTTTATTTTATACTTATGTGTCTTTTTCTATTAATTTGTTCTGCCTTGCATTTTATTAGACCTCAGAAAATATATCTTTTATGTTCCGCTGTAGACATTTTATGTGTATCTCCAGTTTTCTAACAATATTCTCTAAAGAAAGAGAAGAAGAAAGAATGAAGTATTTAAATGGATCGCACGAAATGACCAAGAAGTCATTGTGAATATTTCTGTTTTTTTGTATTTAAAGCCTTTATTTTATATTTGAAGATACCTTTATTATTTTTATGGTTAAAAACACATGATTAAGATTTAGGGATTTACACTACTTACAGAAAAACAATTTTTATTTTAAAGAATATTTTTTGAGTAAAATTAAGTTTATTGATTTGAAAGAGATTCATTATGTAATGCAGTGATTCTCAAACTTTCAATATACGCGACCCACTATTCAATCATCATTTTCATTGCGCCCCCTCCATCTAGTAACAATGTATTGGATTCAAACATACTATACTTTGGCACTAAGGCTACAATACAACTTTAATCTATTACGTGCCACCGACGTATATAAACGTCTCTCTCAGTCGAAGTATTAAATTTCTGGACGTATATAAGCGTCTTTCCGAAGTACGATCCTTTCTGTGTAGTGCTATCCATAAAATTATTTCGAAGGCATTTGAATGCAATAAAAGGACATTGACAGTGTTTGCGAAGGAATAACTTATTTCAGAGGATTTGCTTATTTATTCCCTTCCCCTAAATAAACATCAAAATAGGCTCGTCCACAGAGAAAAGGGTGCCATTGGGGAGCGAATCGCGTCACTTTTAATCGGCAATTAAGGAATTAATTATAAACATTATCAATAAAAGAGTTAATACAAACCCATGGGGTCACTGATAATTATCAAATTTGTTCTTAAAACTTAGTATTGTTAAATTAATAATAAGATACATTGTACAATACTGAAACATTTATAAGTGTATTATACACTCTGTCTCAAAAAAATATATGCACCCAGAAGAAATTGAGCTACATTCACGAAATTTGGTATGCATGTAGTGTATATGAAAATAAACAAATGATTAAAAATTCAGAACAAAATATCATTTTATTAAGCAAAAAAAGGTTAAAAATCAGTTGTAAAGCCACCTCTGGCAGCTATACAAGCCGAAATTCGGCGTGGCATCGCGTCAATTAGATGACTTTGACCCCTGTGGAAGATCCTGCCATAGTCTTTGCATCTGCGCATTATCTCGGGATCAGTCACAGCGCGTCCAAGACAATTGACCTGGCAGGCCATGTAATTGAAGACATGGGAGAGTCGCGTAGTATGTGGACGAGCATTATCCTGTTGATAAATGGCACCTGGGTGACTTGATAGCATGGGTATAATAATCGGCGTTAAAATATCGTCCACGTATCTGCGAGCTGTCAAAGTGCCTTGAAGGACCACTAAAAAGATGATCGTGTGTCCCAAGAAATTGCTCCCCACACTGTCACAATTGAAATTGCTGTATGCCGCTCGACAATAAAATCGGACCGCTGGCCGGTTCCAGACACGTTGCGGTGGTCATCAGCACTGAGACTGAATCAGGATTCATTGAAGATGACACGTCTCCAGTCTGTCACACTCCAAGTTGCCCGAGGTCGGCAAAAATCCAGTCGACATTTATAAGTGGTAATAGCGGACGTCGGCTCCTCAAGCCAACTTCGGTCTTATAGTTTTCTTGACTGGATGTCTGGAAGGAGGAAAGTGGCGTTGAATCGATGCTAGCGACGTTGTTGGTGCCGAAGTGGCCACTCTTCTGATTGATTGCATGATCCTCGCGATCATTTGTGTTCCTGGGACGTCCTGACCCTCCGCGACGGTACACTCTACCTTCTGTGATCCACTGTTGCCAACACCGAGCAACTACCATATCGCTCAGAAGGTGGCGGCCGATACGTCTATTCGACCAACCTGCTTCTCTGAGGCCATTATACGGTATATCCGTCAGCTGCTCGTACTGCCGCCGGTTACGTCTTAGAGGCATCCCTAAGTCTCAATATCGTCTATCAAAGTCATTCGTTTGGATAGCCGTACGGCGCTCGTACTCATGCTTTTAAACTCTCCCAGTTGCGCAACTAATATGTCTCAGAAATTTTAATCATTTGCATATCTCTTTACCAGACTACATTCTTGCCGAGTTTCGTGATTGTAGCTTGATTTCTTCTGGGTGCATATATTTTTTTGCGACAGAGTGTATCAGTGTAAATGTGTATTTCATATTTAATTATATTACAAAGTATTTTGTTTGTTTATTTTCAGTGAATTAATTTTTTAAATAATCTTTAGTTTTTGACTTTTCACTATGCTCGTGCCCCCCTCGTAGAGTTATCACGCCCCACAGTTTGAGAAACGCTGATGTCATGAAATTCCTTTCATACATTTTTTGAAGGTCATTAAAGGTTAGGTTATGCTTCGATTGTGTCTCTAACGCGACTCGAAGACTTTTCTGGACATTGTACTCAAAATTAAGGACTCTGAAGGCAGCGTCTCTCAAACTTCTAGGGAGGCGCGATGGCCCTATGTAGGAGACGCAAGCATAATCGAAAAGTCGAAAATAAAAATATTTCAAAAAAACTATTAATTTCATGAAAGGAAGCAAACATAAAATACATTCTGACATAATAAAAAATAAAATACGCATTTACACTGATAATATACTTATAAATGCATCATCAGTAGTACTTAATGTGTATTTGGTAATTAATTTATCAATACAAAGTTAAGAACAAGTTTGATAATTACTAGTGACTATTATGGGCTTCTCACATACAAAATTTAATACTTATCTTGTAATTTGTACGACTTACAATTATAGTCCTATTGCATTGGTGTCTTCAATGCATTGTTGTTGTTGCTGTGTTGTTTCCAATCCCCTTGGAGCAGGAAAGCCTACACAACAAGTCCATTTGAACTTTCCGCGTAATTGTTTCACACATCAGGCCTTGCTCTTCATACAACTGTCGCAGGGAAATGCCCCAGCAGTCTAGAAGATGATCAGGACAAGCAAGGAGAGAGTACGGACAAGTAAAGAAAGAAATTATCCCCTGCACAAAAGTGATACTACGCAGGTGACCGCTTCTAAAGAGCGTCAAGGCCGTCTGATGAGCCCTGGAACTCCTGCTCTGTATAGATAGGCCAGGACTCTTAGCTGCGTACCAGTGGTGAGCAGGAGGTTTTCGCCAAGTCAAATTCATTTTATTTCTTTGGAAGGAAGGAATTTCCATATGGGTTAAGACAGTGGAACTGGGGTTAGGGAGATCACATCCACTACCAGCCAATTCATCAGCAGCTTCGTTCCCAGGCACACCCACATGGGATGGAATTCACTGGAGACAAACTTGTTTCCTCTGACCGAGCCTAACTAATTTGAATAAAATATCTAGACCAGTACTGACCATAATTTTTGAACAATTCTTCAAATATTGGATGGAGAAAATAAATAATGAGAAAAGAGTTGAACTCAAAACGCAGCCCTGGGGAATTCCTTGATAGGATTTGTAAGAAACCGAGAAAGTAGCATGAAAGTTGACACACAAATTTTGGTGATTTGGAAAGTTTGAGATCCAGGGCAGAGTTTTACCTTTAATGTCAAAAACTCCAAAGCACTTGTTTAACAGCTTATATTTCCATACCCTATTAAAAGCCTTTGACACATCTAAATAAAAGATCAATGCATTGTTATTGTACGATGGGAGGAAAGGCGCGATGGAAATTATGATTGAAAATTGGGTCTCATATGTTGAAAGTTTGAGAAGCAGTGCCTTAAATTACACCATCATAAATGGTTTGGTGTGTTACATGGAGTTTAATTTTTCAAACTAATTCTCTAAAATACAGATTCTGTAAATTTATTTGATATTAAATCTGTCAAATAAAGATTTAAAAAATTGCTAATACTATAGAAAAAGAATATTTGGAGGAAATATGATTAAAAAGTAACTTATAAAATAAGATTTAATAAAAATTAATTTTTACTGAAATAAATAAAATAAATATTAGTAGAGTTATTTATATGCATACTAAAGACATTAGAAAGGAAATTTAAAAGATTATCATATCCTATTTTGAGGTTAACCTGTCTTATTTTAGGTTAGATAAATGTTTCTTCTTTTTACTAAACGATTTTATAATTCTGAAAGAACCATTAAATATAGTTTTCCTTTTACCAGTGAAACTCTACGTTTATTTTATTTGTGTATTAAATCATCCTTTCAGAAACTGATTTGAATTTTTTTTGTACCTTATTTACTTATCAAAACGTTGTATAGAGATCAAGCGAAACAATTTGCTTTTACTTATATTTGTTTTACAACATTTAATATTTTTTCGATGGAGCTGAATAAAAAAAAACATGTTTCACACTCTTAAAGGAGGCGTATAAGAATTAAAATCTTTGAAAGAGAAAGCAACTGCTGTATTTTCCGAAGTAAAAGTAAAGATAAAACAATTTTATCTATATATCTGGGGGAATAATAATCCCCATTGGGTCTTTTATTTCCTTATTTGACGTCCAATTATTCAAAGAAATGTATCTCGCCCTTCTATTTGTGTTAAATTGCTTATTCCTTTTTTGATTTCTCGCATAACTAAAGAGAGCACGGAATTTTGTCTGTAGCCGTATATAGCTTTCGAAGACTACAGTTCCAGTTATCTACAGCAGTAAGAACTGGTAAGGAAAAAATGTAAATAGACAGCCATTTTTCTTCAAGTGGATTTGAACTGTTTTTATCTGACATTTCTGCAGTATTTATCACAAGAATTCTACAGCATTGAAAATTGTATTCTTGTGTCTTTTTTTGGAGTAGTCTGAGTTTGGAGTAGTTGACAAGCACAGTCTGGTTAAATGTTATTTAAAATGTGCTATTGGCGGGAATAAAAAATGAGTATTATTCATATCTGTTAAAAATATATTCACAAAATATAATATAATATTCAAAATGAACAAAGAAAAACTATTAATTTTAGGATTAAAAACTCAATCTTTTAGCTTCAGGGATACATCAAAGTATGGCTTCATAAATTTCTAGTTAATAGGAAGATTTCGCTAGTTTAAACAGAACTCTGTCTGGAGTTATGTAACACAATATTTTCCTAAGTATATATGTTTAATGTCACAGCGAAAATAGAAGGTTATAGCAAATGTTATTTTCACTTGTAACTGTAAAACAAATATTGCCATTTTTTCCTAACACAAATATTAATAATGTGGTCAACTACAATAGACTAAAGCGGAATTTTTTTTAAATATAAATTTTTACCTTTGGCTTAGATATCTAAAAATTATCCAGCGAAAAATAACATGTTTAAGGAAATTTTTGCTGGGATTTTCAAGTGAGTCAGATTTATATACACACAAACAAACACACAAACAAACACACACACATATATATATATATATATATATATATATATATATATATATATATATATATATATATATATATATATATATATATATATAATATGCATATTATATTTCTGGAGATTGGTTAAAATATTGTAAGACGTGGTGAGTGGTTGTAATTACTGTAAGTAATCAAAGATAGGGCGTGGCCGGTGGTGTGATGATTGTGTTACGTGAAGCATGGTCAAGTACGGTATTATCGAAGAGGCACTCATGTAAATCATTATTCCTTTATTTCAGATCCGTAGACACGTAAAGATCTAGTAGGGACGGCATTACACATACAAGAAGAAAACATCATAGCACCAGCACAAACACAAACAAAGATGAGCATGGAAGGCGTTGCAGCGAGCTGATTACAAGGTGAAAGCAGGTAGACAAAGGAGAACGATTACACAAGAGTTTTTCTTTTTATACCGACAGTAATTATTAAGTAATATTAGTTCTGATTGAATAGAATGGGCGGGACAGGGATTTCGGACTAGCCGATTACGATTGAGATCTGGGTGTTAGCTTCGAAACAAAAAATTGAAAGATTATTTGAATATTCTTAAAAAGGGTAAATTAAAAGAAAGCTTGGGAAATTATTACAGATATATATAAATATATATATATATTAAAAATGCGAAAGTTTGTGTAGATGTTTGGTCGTCTTTCACGCAAAAACAACTAAATGGATTTTAATGAAACTTTACAGCAATATAGCTTATACATCAGAATAACACATAAGCTATAATTTATAAAGATATTGTGTGAAGTGTCCTAAATATAACGATATTTGTCAAGGAAGTAGGAAAAAAATCCTGCATCTGCAAGCAATTCTGGCATGTACTGCAAAAAAGCCCACGGCAGCATATATCTATTTTTTATTTGTAAAGAAAAACCTTTTGTTTTGGCTATGCAAGGCGCCCGCTTCTAATTTATTCCTATAATCAGAGAAATCCCTATTTTTTTTATTTCAGAATAAAACTAAGTTTTGAAGGGAGATGTTGTTATAAATCTTTAGTTATTTGAATATTTTTTATGAGTTTATTATGCACATTTGGTCGTAAGAAATTGATCTTTTTTCAAAATAAATGCTTTTGTCGCTTCTGTTACTTAAAGTAAATAAACTTTCTCTTTCACACAACATCATTTGGACAAATTTTCAAAATTTTTTTGTGGTTAGTAGTTAATTATAATTTTAATTGAACAGGTAAATACTGCATTTTTAAGTATAAAAATAATTACAGCTACTGTACTGTATTTTCTGGAGTGAGTGAGTGAACATTAACGTCGCACTGTTCAGCTACACGAGGGCTTTTGGCGACGGACCACATTATTTTTAACCGTGGTGAAGTGCCGTGGACGAAACCTGAGCTGCCATCCCCTTACCCCTAACTACCACACCATACCAACTTAGCAGTAATATTCTACGAATAATTAGCAGGAATATTCTTTGAAATCAATTCTTCCAAGATATATGGCAGCACGAGTTCTATGATGAATATTTTAGCAGGGGAGGCGAATAATTTTATTACAGTTATTGCGTTTTCAGCGAATTGCAAAGATTATCATTTTTGTCCCGAAAAAATAGTTAATGTCAAAATTTAAGTTTCTTATGTTTTTGTATGTTAATGAATACCTTAGAAAACGATTTGACTAATTATTTTAAGTGAACGGTGTATATAATTAATTTTACAGTGGAATATTTTTAATTAATTTATTAGCTCTAACGGATTGAATTTCCCAAATTGGAGTATTTTGTTTATGTATATCCCTTAATTTTCAATGTAGTGATCCAAAAGAAAAATATATTGTAGGAAGAAAACTGCAGTAAATCATAATGCGGTGGATAAAGTATTAACGTGCATCGTGCCCCTACACGGCGGGTCTTGCAAAGCTCTAATAAAGCTCGAGCTATGTAAGTAGGTAGGCAATGGCCATCTTGACTCTATCGTCAACATTTCGCTATGTTTTTTATTGAACCGCCGTTATAATTTAAGAAGCTGCTTTGCTTGCGAATATTACAATTTTAACATAAAATAAATAAAACAGAAAGTAATATTGATGTATTGCACTTTCAGATTTAAATTGTTTACACTATTTTAAGCGTTCATTACTCAAAACCTTTGACAATGTGTTTATTTTGTTGAGAAGAGATCAGCTTATGGAGGTATTTTCAAAAATCGACCCTAAAGACCTTTTAAGGGAGTTAGTTATAAATAAAAAAATCATTTTTATCAGCTATTAGATCTACAGACTTAAAATTCAACAAAGGTGTTTTTGTTTTTTCTTTCTTTTATTCAGCTGATATATGCAGAAAGCTTTTTTGTTTTATTTGCTATTCAAGTAAAATTAACTCATTACAAACGTCTTTATCCTTCAATCTGTGTTGTTTCATTTTTCAGTTCCCCAGTGTAAAGAACGGGTATACCAGCTAGCATATACATATAATTCCTACATGTTTATCTAAATTCCCCAAATAAAAAGTTTTGAAAGAGTAGTAATTTACTATATATATTGCAAAGACATTTAGTCAAATTGTTTTCTTGTTGTATGTGTTTTTAAGATTGATTTTATTGATAATCGTTCGTGATTAGTATCTTGAAAAGTGTGTTTATAAGATATTTCATGAAAGGAAAATAAAGAAAAGGTATTCTTTTATATATATATATATATATATATATATATATATATACATATAGTATAAAGAAATAAAATAAGAAATGAAGTGAAAAAGTTTGTAAAACCTACGAAGCCTAAGAAGGAAGAAATTGAGTTTAAAGGACACAACAAATGTAGATCCCAAAAGAGTCTTTGGACTAATTCGACTTATTAAATTTTCTAGAGCTGTCTCTGAATTTGGCCAGTGATTTAGGGCTAAGCAATGCTTTATGGATCCACCCTCCCCTTACAGCAGAAATTTTTGACATTTATTAAAATTGTCCATGTTGAAAAGTTAAACATATTCTTAAACACGTGGATGATAAACCAGACAGTATAAAGTAAAATGAAATTTGTTTGCCTCCTACGTGTATCTATGATGTAAAATAGATTTCATGCTCAAAATTTCATAAAAAGTTAATCATTTAATGAAAGGATTTTAAAATGCTACTTCTCCTACAAACATTTACATACCATATGGAATTTGATTTACAAGTACGTTAAACTATGTATAGTAAAAGTTGGTATGGGTTTTTTTGCATTAACATGACTGTGATATTCGTAAAATACTTATTTTTATGAACACTTATTGAAAGTTCCTTAAAAAATGTTTAAATTCTAACCTAAATTATTTTTTTAAAAAAAATAAGAATTCCCTTGATATTAGAAAATGCATACCATTTTTTGTTCCATGTACTATTAGCAACAAATGAGCGTAACTTTCACTAGTCAAACTTTATGAGATCATGGAAGATGTGGTTTAGAAGAGGCTGCAGAAAGCTGTAAAACGTTGAAATATGGTATTGGGAATTTGGGGCTTATCCGAGAATTATCCTATTTTGTTTCATACTCGTGCACCTTGGTGGACAAAAGCCTCCATTTCTCCAATGAGTTTCTACTGATAACATTTTTGCATAAATACAGCTGTGCAGTGATGTTGGAGACCTGTTTTTCAGTATGACAAGTCATATTCATATCTTGACTATATGACAGTTTCCGCTATATTCCACTTGACTTTTTAAAACCGTAGAAAAAGCTACCGCTTACATCATTGCAATGCCTCCAAGGAACAGCAACGTTCACTACAATAAAAGATTAATCTGTTAAATATTATATTGTTCACACCACACACATAAATAGCTTACAATTTGGAAAATTTTAGTAGCTTTGTAGAATAATTTTACTTTGGTTGCAGTAAGTGAAAATATACCTTTTGTAAAAATTAAATCTTCACTTTTTACTAATAGGTTAGAGAGTATTTATTTTAAGATTAAATATCTTATCAAACACTATCAGATGATTTTTTCTAAACTTTTTGTTAAATTTACTTGCAGCTAAATCTGCAAATACTCAGTAAAATTCACTCACTAGAAGAGAAATTCCTTCGTTTTTTTCTTTTAAATTGATCTACAGGAAGGGGCCTGCTGCACTCTGACAATAGCTGGGAAAGTAGAGAAATGAATCTTGTAGCTTGAAAACTTCGTTGGGTGAGCCGTCCTGTTTGGAAAAAAACACGTGTTCGGATTCTGACTGACATCTGTCATGTAGTTGAGCTTATTTGTGTCAACATTTTGAAGGCAAATGGTTATCACACAAATATATTGCATTACATATAATTTATGTGTTGCACTCTCGTCTTTTTACAAAGTTTGAAAATTACATCGAAAACAACCTTCGTGTTGCAATGTCATCAATATTAATTCAATCACTTATAGATGAATTAGCTGGTATACCTGTTCTTAGCGCGGGTGAATTGAAAAAGTAAAGAATACAGATTGAAAGATAAAGAAGTTTTTAATGAGTTAATTTTACGTGAATTGCAAATTAAACAAAAAAAAGCTTTTTGTGTATCTCAATTGAACATCAAAAAAGCATATTTGTTAAATTTAAAGTCTGTAGATCTCATATCTGATAAAAGGGATTTTTATTTATTTATAACTCCCCGTAACTCTTTCGTAGACGATTTTTGAAAACACTTACCTAAGCTGATCTTTGCTCAGCAAAAAGAACACACTTTTACAAATTTTGTGTAATGAACGCTTTAAATAGTGTAAATAATTTATATCTGAAAGTGTAATGCATCAATATTACTTTCTGTTTTATTTATTTTATGTTAAAATTGTAATATTCGCAAGCTACTCCGTTTCTTAAATTATAAAGGCGATTCAATGAAAAACATCGCGAAATGTTAACGATAGAGTCAAGTTGGCAAATATCTAGCTACTTTCATAGCTCGAGCTTTATTAGAGCTTTGTAAGACCCACCCTGTAGGGGAGCGATGCACGTTAATACTTTATACACCGCATTATGATTTACTGCAAATTTTTCATACAATATATTTTTCTTTTGGATCACTACATTGAACATTAAGGGATGTACATAAACAAAATACTCCACTTTGGGAAATTTAGTCTGTTAGAGCTAATAAATTAATTAAAGATATTCCACTGTAAAATTAAATAGTCCACTTAAAATAAATATAGTCAAATCGTTTTATAAGGTCTTCATTAACATACAAAAACATAAGATACTTAAATTTTGACATAAACTATTTTTTCCGGAGAAAAATAATAATCTTTGCAATCCGCTGAAAACGCAATATCTGCGACAAAACTATTCGCCTTTCCCACTAAAGTACTCATCAGAGAACCCGTGCTGTCATATAACTTGGAAGAGTGGATTTCAAAGAATTTTCCTGCTAAGTATTCGTAGAATATTCCTTCTAAATTGGTATGGTGTGGTAGTTAGGGGTAGGGGATGGCAGCTCAGGTTTCGTCCACGGCACTTCACCACGGTTAAAAATTATGTGGTCCGTCGCCAAAAGCTCTCGTGTAGCTGAACAGTGCGACGTTAATGTTCACTCACTCACTCCAGAAAATACAGTACAGTAGCTGTAATTATTTTTATACTTAAAAATGCAGTATCTACCTGTTCAATTAAAATTATAATTAACTACTAACCACAAAAAAAATTTTGAAAATTTTTCCAAATGATGTTGTGTGAAAGAGAAAGTTTATTTACTTTAAGTAACAGAAGCGACAAAAGCATTTATTTTGAAAAAGATCAATTTCTTACTACTAAATGTGCATAATGAAATCATAAAAAAAACCCATTCAAATAAAGAGAGATTTATTTGATTTAGTTTTATTCTGAAATAAAAAAAATTAGGCATTATGCTGATCACAGGAATTAATTAGAAACGAGCTCCTTGCGTAGCCAAAGCAAAAAGGGTTTCTTCTCAAACAAATTATATATATATGCTGTCATGGGCTTTTTGCAACGCGCGCCAGAATTGCTTGCAGATGGCAGAACTTTTTCTTACCTACTTGACAAATATCGTTATATTTTGGACACTTCACACAATATCTTTATAAATTATAGCCTATGTGTTATTCATATGTATAAGCTATATTACTGTAAAGTGTCATAAAAATCCATTCAATTGTTTTTGCGGGAAAGAAGACCAAACATCCTCACAAACTTTCGCATTTATAATATATATCTAAATGAGTTTTTCTGAAGTAAAAGCTATATTATTGTAAGGTTTCATGGAAATCCATTCAGTTGTTTTTCCTTGAAAGAATAACAAACATATCTCTCTCTCTCTCCATACAAATTTTCACTTTTATATTATTAGTAAGGATAATAAATGAATTTTTTATCTTACAAGGTTTGAATGAAATCCAAACTTACATTTTTGACTCCACACAGAATAATCTTTAGTTTTTGCTTTCTACAGGCAGATGGAATGCTGAAGTTTTCGTGTGATGTAACATATAATTAAAAAAAAAGAAGTTATAAGTCGATTGCCATCTTCTGTGTCAAAGTTTAAATTAGATTTCTTTATCAGTAATCAAATACTTTTAACTTTTTAGTGTAAACATTACATATCTTAAAGGTAACTTGAAGAATTTAAAAGATACGAAATGATAAAATCTCCAAAGTTTTGTGAAATATATTATTTTTAATATGATTTCACAGCTGAAAGTTACTTATCAATAATAATAATAATAATAATAACAAAAAACGAACGTCTATGTTTGAGTTTTACAAGTTTTTGACCCCAAACAGGAAATTACAAAACATTTTATCAAGCAAAAATAGTTTCACATTATTTTCTCTTAATTTAAAATACTATCAACAAAAAAAAAAATGCTTCAGTTTCAAGTTAAATTAATGTGGTTTGCTGAATGAAAGTGGTAAAGAAAAAAAGCATTTTCCGTTCATTCACAGTAGATTTGTAAGAGCAAAAAAAACAAACAAAAAAACAAGCAATTTCCCGAGAGAATTTCTATCTTAAAACGTTCTTACTTTGATGGGAGAAAATGAACCAACAAATATAAGTTTTCACTTCTTAACACCTCGAAGAGTGTCACAAAGAATCGACGGCTCCGCAACAAAGATACGATAGTTTTCTTTAACCTTTATTTCACGTTCTTTTTTTTCCCGGAATTTTTTTTTAACTTTCGCCAATTGCAATTGAAACCTATAAAGTGTTACAGAAAGAATAAATCTTGGCACCTTTCTTTTCATATGTTCTTTGGGAAAGATAAGTCATGGAAGTAAAAGAAAAATAAAAAGAGTCCATATTTCTCTAAACATTATGTTGTTGGAAATAAAGAAGGAAAAAGTTTTCCTCGCCAAAATCAGTTGGTTTTAGATGACCCTTATTTGTAGGTTTACTTTTTGTGAATGAGTTTTTCTGGCACTTTCCATTTTCCTTTTTAAAGGTGTGATAACATATTAATAGAGATTTTTATAAAAGAGAAATTAATCTTTGAATCGTAAATATAAGACATAATATTGTGAACAAAATGCATATTTTTCAAAATTTCGTTCTTTTTATGTCTGAAAAGATTGCATAGGTTTAAATAAACTAATTTACCTTTGAACACATATACAAAGTATATATACCCCAAAGTACATACGGGGGATTACAAAAGTAAGCATAGAGCACGCATTACAAAGGAAAGAAGGAATTTAAAGTCAAAAAGGATTACACAATACAAATATCAATGCCTTCTCCGGGATTCGAACCCAGGCCTTACGGAACCACAGTCAGCGTCACTATTCCGGATAAGTGGCTCCTTTGATAATTAAGAAAAATTCTGATATCATTTTATTCAAAACGATAAAAAAAATGGTTTAAACCACAATACGGATATACCAAGCCCCTTGAGTGGTGTGAATACCTGGAAATGTTTTCCTTTTTATTTCACCCAATGTTATGTTTAGGATTATTATGGATGGTGGCTCCTAATTATTCTGATATTCATGAGTGTCAAAACAAAGAAATATAAACAATGTTTCTATTACATTAAATTTCTAAAGAGTTTAACAGATAGGCATTCTGAGCTGAATTTCTCTGTAGAATGAGATTAATGAATTCAGAACAAATATAAATATATGAATTATTTATTTCGTTCAAACAACACTGCGATATTTTAATGTTAAAATAGCCACAAAGTTACTGAATATGTTTTTGGAACATAAACATAGATATAATTGAAACAATTTGCATGTAGGTTTTATATAAGTATATTTCTTCCTAACATTTGAATGCATATTTTTATCAGGAAATTTATCGTTCTTGCATGAGGAATTAAATGTTTCAAGAAACTGTATAAAAATTGTTTTATTTGATATAAGCAAACAAATTGAAAGGTGATACATGATTTTTTTTCTATTGAAAAAAGAAAACTTTCTAGTTTTTATCCGAAATCTAATCATGTGTTAAAGTTTCTCTAATTCAGGTGTTTTTGCGCGTTATCCAACGTTCAATGATATTTTCATGGCATTTTGTATTTGTGCTTATAAAATGTTTGAAAGTTTGTTTGAGTCTATAAGAATCATTGCTCGTTGTTTGGCTGTACCACATATTACATAAATATTTAAATTCGTCTCATTTTAAAGTATTGTGCTTTATGTAGACATATGTATTGCATTAAAAAAAAAAAAAAACATGAAATAGCGCAATTTATTTGTGATGATAATAAACCTACTTTTTTGGAATAAGACACAAAAATAACAATATTTTGAATACATCAATTTCATTGAATTTTCCTGAATTTTTTATGTTTTTATTTAAACGACGTGCGCACTATTTTTTAGGAATAGACTATCGTCTCACTTTTCAAATTAAATGATTAACATTTACCACAAAGCATGATATTTATTGAATAAAAATAATTAATTAAGAATAAAAAAAATTAATCAGAATTTTAAAATTAAATTTAATTAATTAAGATTAGTTTTAAAGTTTTCATTCAAGTGTTACTCTGTGAAACATTATTCTTCTGCTCTACGTTACTTTCATTTTAACTGCGTTTCCTTATTTTTTGTTAAATATAGAATACAATATATGTATGAAGTAAGAAATTTATAACGATTATTTAAAAAATTTCTGAGGTGAAAAACTAATGTTATATTTCATATTCGTTTTTTTTCATACTTCTTTAAAATAAATGGCATTACATTAAGCACCGCCTATATTTTTTTAGGTAAAAAAATTATAAAAATCTATTAGAAACGCGCTTTTTCTTGAGCCTTTGTAAGAAAGTGTAATATTATGAATTTGTGATGTGCCCAGTCTATTTTCCCTAATTGCTAAGAAGTTACGGCGATAAACGAGGGAAGAATCCGTTCGTTTCCCTAATGGCTGGGGAAAAGTTTCGTAAATGGGCTGATCATGACAGTGCGAGAAATGAAAAAAGAAGCCGGTACAATGCGCTATCGGTTTTTCACAGATCTGTGGCGACAGCGTTTCCGAAAGACAGGGCCTATTACTATGCTCCCCAGACTCCTCGATCTAAGGGGCCGACAGAAGATATCAAAGGGATAGGTGGTGAGTGACCATGAGAAACTGGAGGTTTAAAAAGGAGAGTGAGAGAGTTTGAAAAAGACTTTTACTTGAGAAACCCGGAAGAGGCCTCTCAGTCAACGGTACCTGGAAGTCTGCGAATTAAGGCGGATTTAGAACCAATGAGTTTTTCGAGTCAGCAAGAGCACGGTGGAGATAGAGCCAGCGAGATTACACACTCTTTTTGGAGTTACAGAAAAGGGAAGACTTTCTCTAGTGAACCGTGGACCCTTTGACATATCAATTTCCCTGAAGGTA
Organism: Trichonephila clavipes; assembly: GCA_019973935.1. Classification (NCBI taxonomy): domain Eukaryota; kingdom Metazoa; phylum Arthropoda; class Arachnida; order Araneae; family Nephilidae; genus Trichonephila; species Trichonephila clavipes. The sequence goes on from BMAU01003549.1 coordinate 206,727, forward strand.
TCACTTTAACTAATATGTTTAGGATAGCGGTATAAAGCCGTTATCGCGAAAGAGACCCTACATCTGTGGACCCTTCTTGCAGTTAGATTGCACGGGAATATTTATTTGATGATTTTCTTGCGACAATATAGTGTTTCTCAAACTTTCAATACTGGAGAGCCAATTTTCTATCATAATATTTGTCGCCCCCGTACAACAATAATGTATTTACTGCAATAAAAATGCACTTTGACGTTAAAGTGACAATGTGATCTAAATTATAAACTGTATAAGTATTGAATTTTGTATATCTTTCTTTTAAGTATTATATATTTTAAGAAAATTACTTAAAATATATGTTACTTACTTATTATTATGTTATTTTTCTTTCTCTATTTTTTTAAATTAAAGCAGATCACAAAAGGATATATTTAATTATAAAGATTTATTTCCTTCAGCATCCATTTCAAAAAGTACAAATGTCTTTAGAAAATAGTCTAGTCTATATGTTGCTCTCTATCATATCCATCATGTCTGGCATTTTCGGATACGTGTGCGTGAGTCTGGGCAACCTATCGGACGCCTGCGCAAAACATGTAAAAATGCTTTTTATCGCACAATTCCAGCCAGCTTTGGTCGACTCGATACTTCTATAAATACAGAATCTAGCTTGAAAGTACATTTTATAGTTTGCACGTTAATTGTAATTCACGGTAATTAAGTATTTACGGCAGTAGATTAAAACAAAGTCATACAAACATTTTAAAATCATAAGCGAACATTTGACGATAATAAAAGTTCAAATGCGCAGAAGAGCATGGTTCCGAAAATTAAATCAAGGAAATATTCTCAAAAATACTTAAATTTTGGGGATTTACCACTACTGAAGCAAATGATGAATAAAAACCCCAGCTCGTTATGTGTTTAAACTTATAAATCTGAAGAACATGTGAAAGTTGTTTTTAAAACCATGTAAAATCATTCAGTCATGTTGGCAAAGCATTTTAAAATATATTTTCTTGATGCGGACAACTTGAAAGCAAGTTTTGAGTGAATTAGGGATATATTTCAGGATACTCCAGAAGGGCTCTCAACTTCCGAAGAAGAAATCTTCATAGATTTCACATCCAGTGAAAAATTAAAAAGCAATTTTGTAATAAATCGCTCTTTGAATTTTGGGTAGAGGTGAATGATGAATTTTCTACACTGAAAACAAAAGCACTTCGTATACTATTACCATTTTCAACACCCTACCTTTGTTAAACCGGGTTTTCTGCGGTGGCTGCATTGAAGACGAAATATAGATTTCAGCTAAATATAGAAAAATAACTCAGTGTCAATTTCTGATATTAAAACCTTCCTTTGAAAAACTTTGCTCTACAACACAAGCCCATGGAAGTATCTAACAATAATTAAACTTGTTTTTAATTTAACACTAAAAAATTATTTATAAAATACCATCTTCAGTACTGGAACATTAAATGTATACTGGCTGAAGTACGGGCTCTTCGCACGAGTTCATTTTTTTAAAAAACAAAACATTATTCTTGATATAATAGCTGAACTGTAAGGAGAGTAAAACTGCGTGCACACGAAATTGTATACAAAAATGTAAAATGATTTTTTTTAGAAAAATACTAAAATTGTAAATAATTTTAAATGAACTGTAATTTTAAACCTCACAGAATTATAATTTAGAATTATATATATAAAATGTTAAATAATGAAAAGGAATATAAAATTCCGATGAATAATAACTGTATTACTTTTTAATATTTATAAAAGAGAGACGACTTCAAAATGTTTTAACCCGGGAGCAGACGCGCACTCGATACTAACGCTAATGGTATTGCGGTGGGACTCAGTCACCCCAATAATTTGTTTATAATTATTCTTACTTTACACGATACAAATTGGAATCCAGTGAATAATTTAATTAAGAGAAAGTATACTTACCGGCTTTCAAGGACTATTCAATTTTTCTTTGATGATTTGAAAAAAAATCCAATCAAATTTAACTAAAATTATTCAAAAGTGTAAGACCTTAATAAAGGACGCAAATCAGAGAAACTCTTTTTACTAATATTACAGGAATGTTACTTGCTGGCAAAGCTGTCATATTGTATTCAAGTTATTGTAGTTTTAATGAACTTTCATGATCGAGTGAGTGAATATTAACGTCGTACTGTTCAGCTACATGAGGGCTTTTGGAGACGGGCCCCATAATTTTGAACCATGGTCAAGTGACGAGGACGACACTTGAGCTGGCTTCTTTTAACTACCACACCATTCTAAGAGGACGTTTGAGCTCTCGACAGATTTAACGTGCCTCTCTTCCCTACACGGCGAGTCTTTACTGGTACTGGACTCGAACTCGTAACACCTTTGGTGATCTATAAATAGAAAGTTGAACTTTTTCTTTCTTGTGTCTTTTTGACTAGGAGAACTGAACCTTGTGGTACACTTATGGCTTCATATTTTAGTTGATGAAGTTCTTTAGGAAGCATTTAAAATTTTTCCTTTCGTTTCATGTTCATCGCGTTTCTCAATCATGAATAATATGCATTCTTTCAGCAGGTTCTTCCTTTGTTTGTTCAGTTTTAACGTCCTTTAATACAAATCACAAATGCCCCGCGTCACCGCTCTCGGGTTAAAAGTGTAACCATAGTAAAAATATGGATGTTATAAAAGGAATTACGACGTTTTTCAGTATGCTTTATATGTTTGAGAATACTCATAAAAATAAATAATGGTTAAATAATCCTTCCAATCAATCAATTCTTTTTCAAATATCGTAAAACTCTATTATTTACAATTTCCTTAAGTGAAAAACAACCACATAAAAATGGGACGGAAAAAAATGTAGAACTAACCATACCAGTAATTTGGAAGGTCATTCAAATGATCCGCAAATGTATTATGCTGCCTGGCTGAAAAGTGAATGATGTCTTCCATTTCTTTCTACAATTAAACAGTATTTCAATAATAACAGTGATGAATTTTTTATCTTCCTAGAATTGTTCTTAGGTTCTGGGTTTCTTTTTTTAACGAGTAATGTTTTAGGTTTAAAAAGAAAACGTAATAAAAAATCTCTCATCGAGGAATTAGAGCAAATTAAACAAAATGTGTTTTTCGATTTGGTTTTGGAATCAAAGAGAGCTATTTGATGACGGAAAAATGCCAGATGATAAGCATAAATTATATAAGTGTTGTTGTGTAATTTTTTATTATGGAAGAAAATATTTTGTTTTACTTATTTCCGGTAATTTTTAAATCTTTATATTTTCGATATACTCGCCTCCCCCTAGGGAGGCGCGCCCAAAATTTTTAGAAACGCTGTTGTAATAAATATTTAACCCAGAGCTGATTGAAGTCATTATAAATTACTCGGTGGTACATTATACTCATGTGCGTTAATTCAAGTTCTTTTGTAAGTAAAGAAAAAGAGTTTAATGCTTTACTTAATTCTTTTAGTTTAAAATGAAATTTTTCTTTGAAGTCTGATTTGAGATAACAGTCAGCCCTGAATGATTTTTTAATGAATATAACAAAATTACGAAATTATAATCAAAAATTGCATGATACATTTGTAAGGATGCTAATCTGAAGAGGGCCCTAGAGAATTATTCAATCTAATTGCTTCACTCACAAGGTCCTTTGTCATTAGGGTTTCTGATTTGCCGGGTTTTTCCATTCCCAAGAATGTCCGGGAAGTCCCAAGAATGTAATTGTTGTTCCCGGGATTCCCGAAAATGCATCAAAATTTTAAAAATAACTAAAAACAAGTTATTTTTAAATAAAATCAATAATTATAATATAAAATAAGGATACGTATAAATTCCCAAATTATTACTTATTTATATAATAAGCTAAGCAATATAATAAATTGATTATTCATTTTCAAAGTAGGATTTCAGAAAGCATAAGAAATTTATACTTTAATCACTCAGCCTAGCTCTAAGCTTTGTTCCGAACAATCTGGCAGCAGAAAAGGCTCTCTCGGCTTTTAATGACGTTGGAGGAATTATTTTTAAGGCCTTGCAAAAAATTTTATAATGCTTAATGATGAATTTTCAGTCGAGTCGAACAACTGCATCTCTTGTTTCATGGTTTTTTGAAATTCGTACTTTTCTTGGTTGAACAACATGAAACTTTTGTTTTTTCACAGAAAATTCAGGCATTGCATTAATTTTATTAAAGTAACGTTGCGTCTCTCATTAATTCTAGGGTGCCAGCTCAGGTGTCGTTCACGTCACTTGACCGTTGTTCCAAATTACGTGGTCCGTCACCAAAAGCCCTTGTGTAGTTGAGCAGTGCGACGTTAATATACACTCACTCACTTACTCATTAATTCTATGGATTAGAGAATATTTTATGTCCGCAAATTTTGAATTTTGTTTGTTCAATTCTCCAATAACGAAAGAAAATGCATCTTATGCAGTTAGCAAAGTTCCATTTTGACTGCATATTTTTTCTAAGTCGATTTTTACTAGCTTTAAGCCTACTACAATTGTAATCGCAGTTTCAAACTCTACATTGGCCGTCCTTTGTTCTTCCTTAATGTCAATTAATGCTTTTAAATTGCTGACTTTATTTCTAAAAATCTTTCAAGTATTGCCAACAAACTATTCCAGGGTGTATTGGTCCCAGCAAGAATAGAAAAATCACAAATATCTTGATTTCCTGGGATCCCGGGAAAGAAACCCTTATAGCAGTGTTTCTCAAAGTGTGGGGCACATCCCCCTGGCGGGCGCGCGATAACTCTACAAGGGGGGCGAACATATCGAAAATAAAAGATTTAAAAAAACTAATTTACTGTAATGAAGTACGAAAATACTTTCTGACATAATAAAAAATACACAATTACACTGATAGAATTTGTAAGTATTACTTCATCAATCATGAAAGCTTTCATTTCGATACATTTATTAACTATCTGATTCTATAACTAAATAAAAAAACATAACATTTTGTTTGATATGCTGTAATCCCACGATAAGAGATTTTTTTTTACTGGGTTTTCTTTTTAAACCAAAAATTATTTCAGAGAAAAGACAAAACCCAGAACCAGAGAAACATTCCAGGAACATAAAAAATTCATCTGTTTGACCTTCGAACTTACTGGTATGGTTAGTTCGTTCCTTTTTTATGTCTTTAATTTTCATTTAGGGAAGTTGTAAATAATGAGCCTATACGAAAAAGTTATATGACATTTCGAAAAACACAGAAAGCACTTTGAAGGATTATTGGCCGATATTTATTATTAAGAGTATTCTGAAACATATAAAGCGTGATGAAAAACGTTTAATATAATTCCTTTTTAGAACTAACATTCATATTTTTACATTGATTGCATATTTAATCCGGGAGAGGTCACGTGGGGGTAAAGAGTCAAACAACAAAATTTGAATAAAATATGACACTTTTGATTGCAGATATCATTCCTGTAACGTTCGTGAAAAGTTTTTGCGTCCTTTATTAAGGTCGCGTACCTTAGAAACATTTTAATTCAGTTCTATTGGAGTTTTTCTCAAATTATCAATGAAAAAAGGTAGAAAGCAGGTAAGTATACTTTCTCTTAGTTAAATTATTCACTGGAACTGTCATTTTTGTTGTGTACAAAAAAAAAATAATTGTAAAAAAAGCTTCGGGGCGACTCCGTCACCCCACGCGACTATTACCATTAGTATCAAGTGCGCGTCTGCTCCCGGGTTAAAAAAATTTGAAGTCTTCTCGTTTTAAATATTAAAAATAACAGAATTATTATTTATCTAAATTTTATATTCTTTTTCATTATTTAACATTAATAATAAATGCTAATTTGTGAGGATTACAATTACAGTTCCTTTAAATCTATTTATAATAAGAGCATCCATTTAAAAAAATCATTTTACATTTTTGTATTTATTGCCGTGCTCTTGGTTTTGCTCTCGTTACAATTCAACAAGTGCCAACTGGGTGGCGTAGTTGGTTTGTCACTGGCCAACTGCACCTAAGGTCGTGGGTGCGATCCCAGCCCATGTCGGTGGATTTTCAAGATATAGAAAATCGACAGTGGTGATGAACGACCATGTCGTATGATTATTCGGCATGTAAAAACCCCTTGAAGTGCCTGTTTTTTTGCTGCCAAAATTCTTAAAAAAATTCTTAAGTTCAATTTTGCATCGTCAGAGCTCAGGTGCCTTCCTCTGGGGAGAAAACTAGACATCAAAATTACTTGCGGCAATTTGTGCCGCACTCAAAAGTGATACCAGCTCCTGGGGAATAAGCTACGTCTGCAAAGGTAAAAAATACCAACATTTGCAATTACACGTTTTGCGCAGACGTCGGATAGTTTGCCTAGACTCACGCAGACGTTCGCGAGAATGCTAATTGTGATGGATATGATAGAGAGCAACATTGTCTAGACTATTTTTCTAATGACATTTAAACTTTTAGAAACGGATGATGGAAGAAATAAATCTTTAAATAAATATCATTTAGCAATCTGTTTCATTTTAAAAATTATAGATATGAAAAATAACATAATAATTATCCTATTACTTAAAAGTAATTTTTAAAAATATATAATACTTATAAGTATATATATATATATATATATATATATATATATAATTTGCTTAAAATATATATTACTTAAAGTAACAAATACACAAAATTTAATACTTTCTTGTGAATTTGTTCGATTTATAATTAAGATCGTATGGGTAGGGTAGCTTTAGCGACAAAGCGCATTATTATTATATAAGGGGGGCGATAAAATTATGATTGAAAATTGGTTCGCCAGTAGTGAAAGTTTGAGAAGCCCTGCCTTATAGACATTAGCCCTAGTGTAACTTCCAAATGCAGTTGCAATACCCACACACACACAATCAGTTATTACCGTTTCGTTCTTAAATATCTAATTTAATATTTTAAACTTATGATTTATAGATCAAAGAGGCTTTTAAAAACTCTTTTAATCAAAAGACACCATTACTGTGATAACTTTTGATGAAAATCAAGCCACATTCTCAAACTTCAACTTCTTCAGCAACGCATGCGCAAGTATTGCAATGAAGCTCACATTCCTACGAAATACAAATTTCTCACAATACTAAAAAAGTATTATATGTTACTCGGGTGTGTGTCTTCGTACTGGAACACAGAATGAGTTGGTTACAACATATATTCTGAATAACCTTCCTCTGCATATATTCTTGTATCTCTTCTTTCAAAAAATACAGTCAGAGCTTTTACGAAAAAAAATCGAGGCATCGTCTTTCGCTAGATTTTCTTTCTCGTCACTGATGAAATGTTACTCCGACGAAGCCGGGTTGCTGAAAAAAATTGTTCCCGATAAAAAAAATACAAAAATTTTCGTCGTTTGACTTTTCTTCGTCATATTTTTTTAGAATGAATGTATTCAGTATATTTTTGGGAGGATCCAGATTTTATGAAGATACGCCATTGAGAAGGAAAAGGAGTGCATTTTCACTCATTTGTTTGCCGTAAGAACTTCAAAGGAAAATTGAAAAGCTACGTGGGAAGTATTAGATGGGAAGATAATTACTATTTTTTTATCTTTTGAAATATTTAGAATGATGTTTTAGAAGAAGGTAATGAAAATGAGATTAGAATTATGTGAGTGATTCGCTTTTATTAAATAAATTTAACCTTTCAGATTCATTTTCTTTTATCCCTGTGATTTCATATAAAACAGGGGTACTCAACATTTTTTCCAGCAGGGCCACTGTCATATGACAGGTATTTCATACGGGAAGCAACATGAGGATAATAGGAAAAAATTTATAAGACTAAAGCAGCATTGGAGAAAGCATAATCTGATCAAAATATTAACATTATTTCAGGCTTTTATTTTTAAACTAGATTAACATCTCCAACACAGACAAAAATATTTATCGTGTTTACTCAAATATAAGCTGCCATCGATTCTAAACCACACCCATAATTCTGAAAATGTTTTCGTGAAAAATTGTTGTCATCGATACTAAACTACACCCCTTATTCTTTAAAGGTTTGAAGAAGAAAAAAAAAACTTTGTCAAAGGTTCATCAACATCCGGTACTTCAGAATTTTTTTCAAAAAATTTAATGGGAAATTAAAAGTTAATAATTAATCTTTTTTACCATTATTAAAAGCTTCCAAACGCATAAAGACTCTAATCGTCAGTATCATACGTTTCGAAAATAATTCGTCACTACTAATGTCACAGCTGAACAGATGTATTACAGAAGAATGTGTAAAATAATTAATACAGACTTTTGAACACTTACAAGCAAAAATTATATGATTTTGTTTACGCCATCGGCATATATTTGTTTCACCCTCTTCAAATTTTCAGTGACCGCTGTTCAGCTTCCATTTTCTTATTTTTAAAATTTCTCCCTTTTTTGTTCATGCGGTATGGTGAACTTGTCTTGACGCTGGTACCGATATCTTTGATGTTTACGTGATTGAAAAAAGCGTATACAAAAATATTTCTTAAATACAAGCAGACAATGATGTTGTGATAAACTGCTAAATGTGATAAGTTATCCATGCAAGTAGCCCGAATGGACGGTTACATGTAATCTTTTGAAAGGGGTGGAAATTCAATTTTCTCCATCCAACAACTGCGTTTCCTTCGATTCTAAGCCGCACTCAATTTTCAGTAGAATTAACAGTGGAAAAATAGTGCGATTGAGATTCGAATAAATACCATACAGTAGCGCACACATTAATTTTTAAGGGGGGGGTCCGGGATTGAAAGTTCACTATTTTTGTATCATGTTCCTTTTGATTTTGTCAATTTTCGGGAATAAAACACAGTAAAAAACTAATTATTGAATAAATCATTAGCATTAATTAATAAAATTAATCATTAATAACAAATATTTACTTAAATTTTTCGTACTATATACTTAAAATTACAATCAATCGGAAAAAAAATCGAGGGCTTTGGGGGGGGGTCCGGACCCCCAGAACCCTCCCTTGTGTGCGCCACTGATATTTATGATTTTTACTGAATCATAATTTGGACGCAATGCTCCATCCATTGGGTGAGATGGGAAAACTTTGGAAATCTTAATCTGAATAATTGATTGCACTGTAACATTGAAGGCTAAATGTCGTGATCACTCCTGTTATTTGTTCGGATAACGATCACTGACTAATGATGTAATTTTAATTTTATTCATGTTTGCCCAACATTATTTTTTAAAACGTAAGTGCCAGATCAGATACTTACACAGTTACTGTTATTATTATTATTATTATTTGAGAAATCAGAGCCTTTCCTTATTTGTATTTTTTAGGTGTTATGTTTCGGTATTTATCCCCTTCAGGACCAGCAGCAGAAGAAAAAAGCGCGTCTCCTGGCCCGTACGTTCGGAGAGGATACGCAGTCACGGGGTGGGTCAAATTTTCCTGCTAAACCTAATATCCTTTAAAACTTCATGTAAAGTTTTAAATGTAATCAAATACACTAAGACTTATATTGATTAGCATTGATAATATTTGAACATAGAGTACAAAAATTTTCGCCATATTTAAAAAAAAAAATTGTGAATTTTAAAGGAAAAGTTTTCGTTTTAATAAAAAAAAATACGTACACTTTCAAAAAAATTGACAAAATTTATATACAATTAAAAACGAATATAAAAAATATTAGAAAACTAAGCCAACTTATTCAAAATATAAACGCAAATCTATCGAACAATAGGTCACGAACCTATAAATGTCCCAATCTCTCGAAAAATAAACATGTACATTTGTTTCTATTCATAAATATCTCGGATATAATTAAAAAAAACACGGACTCAAAAGCACATATTTAAGTTATGATGCCGTGGAGGGAGAAATGCGTGATCACATATATGTGACCATGGTCCTGAACGGGTTATGCCTCCATGTTTTCCCTCGTAGTTAGTTCTTTGAAGGGTCTAAAGGTTCATTATTCTTTATTTTTTCTTTCAAGCCTCTTTGCAAATTTTTGTAATCGTTTCCTGCAAGGCAAATTTTTTCACCTTTCCGAACCCATAATTTCTGTCCAGGATCATAAGTCGTAACCTAGAACTTAATTGAGTTGTTTTAAAATGATAATTAATTGAATAGCAATTTTCATTAATTTTTCACAAATTTGGACTTTTTGGGGGGAGAGATAGCTATGCAAATAGGACTACATCAAAAACAGAGCAAATACACTTTCAATCTTTTTTTTATGAATGAAACTTTTTATTTTTATCGTGATAATAGGACACTTTATTTTTAATAACTGTTATAGACTCATTAATCTAATACACTATCTTTATTTCTAAAACCGCCGAAAAGGAAGCTTTTCCATACACATATTTATTTTTTAAGCCCGTTTCAGCTGTTTTAACCCCCTGCCCCACCTCTACCACATATGTACTTGAAGTTCAGTAACATATTATATCGAGCCTCATAAAGCATGTTTGTGACAAGGACGCTTATTTGGTAAAATGCAATTTGGATTACGGAATACTGGGTACTAAAAATATTTTCTAGTTACGCTTATATTATATTTAATCGTTTTTACCACACAGTTTTGTAGCTAACATTCAACAATAAAAAATAATAGGAAAACAAAAGTAGAAGTATTTAACAGGATATTAATGGCCACATGATTATCTGTTAGATATTGACTGGAAGTCAAAGAAATTTGAACTGGCGATTAATGTCTCCATATCCGTAAAATCCGAATATGACACACATCAACGACTAGCCCCGTGAAATAAAAGTACTACGTCACAACATCAGCCGTTATTGATATCCGTGCTTTAGTCAATATTATGTTCCAATTTTGGGAAAATAAATCTAACTGGAAAGACCATTATTTTGAACAAAAAACAGTGAACAATATGTTTCCTGTTGATGATAAATTTTTTTATAAAAGTCGAAAAATTGTAAAAAAAATTATGAAATGTTGCTAGTTTTTCTTAAAAGTTTGCTCTTAGAATTTTTTAAAGGAACAGTAAATACTTTGAATTTACAAATTTAAGTTTTTTTCAAGCTTTTTCTATCCTATACATCATAAGTAATTCTGAAACCAATATCATTTGTATGTGTTCATTATGGAGTGTCTGATCGTAGAGAGAGCCTTGAATGAGAATGATGCAATTGAACTGCAGCTGTGATTGTGTCATCATCCTTTAATCCTTTATCTACCGTATTATGATTTAATGCAGTTTTTTTCATGCAACATTTTTTTTAAATCACTACATTAAAAATTAAGGGGTATACATCAACAAAATACTCTACTTTGGGAAATTTAATCCGTTAGAGCTAATTAATTAAGATATCCGACTACGTTCAGAACCGTGATTTTAAAAAAGCGCATAAATGGATAATTTTCCTGTTATTTAGTGTCACTCAGATTAGAATACATGCATAAAATTGTTTTAAGCACATTTTGACAAAAAACATTTATTTAAAATCAATATTTTAGCAAAAAATTCACTTAGAATAATCTCTATTCCAAATGTTCTCCTTTTGTGAAAAATGGTTCTATTATAATAATATTTTGCCTGTACATATCTCAGACCTCTCTACAGATGCTCAACTAGAATTTTTGAAAAATTCACATCATTTTCAGAGTTACCACCAATTGAAATAATTATTGGCGTTTTTTTTCTTAAAATTGCTCCCCTCTGTTGTCGTGAAATATGAATAAACCCACTTCTAAGTTATATATTTCAAAAATTCTAGTTGATCCTCTGTAGAGAGGTCTGAGCTATATACAGGCAAAATATTATTATAATAGAACCATTTTTCACAAAAGAAGAACATTTGGAAAGAAGATTATTCTAAGTTAATTGTTTGCCAAAATATTGTATTTAAATAATTTTTTTGTCAAAATGTCCTTAAAACAATTTTATGTATATATTCTAATCTAAGTGACACTAAATATCATGAAAATTATCCATTTATGCGCTTTTTCAAAATCACGGTTCCGAACGTAGTCGGATATCTGATACCTTAAAGATATTCAACTGTAAAATTAATTATACACACTGTCCGCTAAAAATAAATAGTCAAATAATTTTCTAAGATCTTCATTAACATACAAACAAAATAAGGCATTTACCTTTTGACATTCACTATTTTCGGAACAAAAATGACAATCTTTCCTTTCCGCTAAAAACTCCGTCAGCGGAAAACGCAATTTCTGTTCTAAAACTATTATCCTTCCTCATTATAGTATTCAAATACACGTCATAGAACTAGTGCTGCCATATATATTAGAAGAGGGGATTTCAAAGAATATTCTTACTAAGTCTCATCAGAGTATTCGTAAAAATTGTTATTCTATGTAATTTTAAAGTGAGTGGTACTTATATAAGTACCACTCACTTATAAATGACACAAATACTAAAGAAATAATAACTATGGTCAAGGTATATAAATGGCACAAATACAAATTTCCAATTTTTTTCTAACACGCACAAGCGATGGAACTCTGTGTCAAACATAAGACAGAAACATTTTAAAAACTGTGAGTAACAGACATCACATCATCAGGGCTACTCTTTATCAAGGTAAAACATATTCATCAGTGTTGATAAAAACAGAGAGCTACAGTAGTAAAGGCTGACACCAGTGGTAAGCGCATATAATACAAGCTTTTATTTACAGCACTACTTGTATACGATACCGATATCGATGACATGACGAAATCATTTCGATTTCGATTCAAATTAAATTGGATGCCAATAGAGTCGTCAAATGAAATGCCAGGTCAAATCAAAGTGGTTAAATTCATTTGGATCATCTAAAATGGGTAGGCTTCTTGCTGAAGTACGAGAGAATTAAATTTTCTTAACAATCAGGAATACATATTTTGAATCCCTTTCAGTATATGTTTGACTGCCATCCTAGGCTTGCTATTGCTGAAAAAGGTGGTTATTCAGGGTATTGATTTCTGAGAATTTACGCCTCCAAACTTCACTTGTTTTTTCAGAATAATGCATTCAATATTGCACTATTCATGGAAAAAAGGTGCCATAGGCTCCAGGAGGTTGGACTTCTACCTGTTGGTCCACGGAAGGTATTTTATTTTCCTTTCTACCACCCGTTGGAAACCAATGGAGGCGTTCCCCTATCCGCCATTTGGGGACGCGCCCTCTAGGGGTTACAGCCTCCCCCGAGTGAGCTCATATGATTTGGACCACATCTCTAGAAGAGTTTTTGATACATGGAAGCATTTTACAAGGCTCAAAAGATCTTCGACTCTCCAACTTGATAGTGAAATCAGAAAAGAACTCAATTTGGAACATTCCTCTGGAGCTCCTTCAGGAGCCCCTCATTCCAAAAAACCCACCAAAGAACACCTGTTTCGAATTGGAATGGTTTCGGCCATGTTCCAAAAAAGAAGACCCTGCAACTCTTAGACAAAAAGGACTTGAAACGATAGAAATACTCTCTCAAGATAACTTTGCAATCGCCTACACCGATGGTTCCTCAGACAGATCCCTCAGCAATGGAGGTGCCGGAATCATCTTACTCCTCCCAGATGATAATAACTACAAACACAAAATTAACACAGGCATAATCGCCTCAAACTTCCCAAGTGAACTCGTGGCGATTAGAGAGGCCCTTATATTGTACCAACAAGACCCACATGTTATTGATTCTACAGAAGGATTAGTAATCTTCTCAGATTCTCTAAATCAGCTATAGAAGTCAGAAGAAACGGAGAGACCAACATCTCCTGTGATATTATTACCCTTCTAGAACAGCTGCACAGCAAAAGAAAACCCTGCATCCTGCAATGGATACCCGCACATGTCAACATTGAGTGTAATGACTATGCAGATAGCCTCGCCAAAGCAGTTAGAGACATCGATCATAAGTGCACCACCATCACACTTGACGATGCTAACGCAGTAGCCAAACATAGAAATATGAATCACACTTTAAAAAAACCCCTAGTTAAGGAATTTGACTTCCCCCAAATTATAACATCCACAGTTGCCAGATTGAGAACTGAACACCTTAAGGGCGTGAAGATTCACCCAGACAAGACAAGATCATATGTTCAATGCAAACACTGCCCAGATCTTCAACTCACGCCCAATCACATTTTAGAATGCCCAACCGTCGCAACAAAGTTACTAAAAACTGGAATGGTCCCTCTGAGGGACTCTTTGTGGGAACTCCTGTACAGCCCTGAATGCTCCTAGAGTAGAAGAGGCAGTGATCAAGACTTTCGACAGAATTTAGTGATATCTACTGCATTTATTCATGAACACGAGAACAACAACAGCAACAACAGTATAATACATTTTTTCAATTACTCTTATTATGTTATTTATATTTCTTTTGGTGTTCCAGCTTTAAAGTATAGCAGTTTATACATATTTTGCCCTTTATGTGCATATGAGAGCAACTCAAAAGCTAAACTCCAACTCAATGAAAATAAAAAGATCCCATATAGACACAACCCATCTTTTATTTACATTTTAGAAGTACATCTATGTTTCATCATAGCTACATAATCATACATGCACTAATCATAGCATTTTACCAAATATACATAAAGTTACTTTTCGCCCTTTCAATCAACCTATCAGAGGTATTTGAAATTTCTTATCAGGAAGGTAGTGATTTCCCCCTAGCTACTGCTTCACATAATCAAATCAATGAATCAGAAGGATTCCGGATGCAAATATGATCATTCAGTGTGCTAAAATATGGAAAATATATGACTAAGGAATGTTCTACAAGCTTAAGGTAGAGGAAGTATCTAAGCTAAGATCACTGAAACTAGAACGCATTTTTGTCCAGCGTAAAGGGCTTGTGTTTGTTTTACAGTAAATTTTTATATTAACTTTTTTGAGTAACATATATCAAGAAAAATTCTAAACAAATCTATTATTATAACGCAGACGAACCTAAAACAATATCTTCAAGATGAATTTTAAAACTTATAAATTTTTGAATATTAAGGAAGGTTTAATATATTTGTAATTAATGCAGAGTTCTTAGAGATTAATGTAAAAAAGGGGATAATCGTGCCAAATTTATTTTTCCCCACTGAAATGAAATGAACTTGAAACAATGAAAACTTGTTACTTTTACTTAAAAATGCGATTTGTTTGTTTAATAAATATTTAAGAGATATTTTTTTAATTTTACTTTGCCAGATATTTTTTTTCTCATCCCACTTTTTATGATTTTAAAACATCCGCCTTCAGATTCGTTCATTTTATGGTACTCTTAAATATTTTTATAAGCCAACAAAATAAAGTTTTATGAAATACTTGGACGTATTCTATTTTACTTATTTATTTTGAAGATTTTTTAAAATGAAAAAAAATTAAATTCAAATATATATAGTTTCTATTTTTTTGAAAATAAATTTACATAAAATTGGGTAATATATTTCCAAAATATACATGAAGTTGACCTTTCACTCAACACAGATGGCATTACTCATAACATCGTGAAGAGCCTGACTAACTGTAGTCTCTGAACCTATGAGCTGGACTTGTACTTTCTTAAATTGACTTTCCATCGCCGAGCTGCGAAGTTTTTGCTATTTCTTAAGGTGTATAACAGAAACAAGGCTTATAGTTCCTCTCTCTTTACAATATTGTAAATGCCTTTAAATTTTGAACATTTTGTCCCTCTTTTTGCACTCTTTTATATTAATTAAATCTTCTTGAAATATATTTTGTCTATTAAATTATAACCTTCACTACAACCACACTAGAGTTCTGGTCATTCAAATATACTTGGCCCTCTCCTTGAAAATTCTCTAGATATTCTTTGAAATATAAATTTAATTTCAAGTAATTATAAATTACTGGCAAATAATCTGGAAGTCTTCAAGTTATACAGTAGGAGCAGTTATACAGCGTTTTAAAAATTGTGAGCAGGAAAACTATCGGCAGTTGAATCAGCGATAGTGAAAATGGTGGAAGACATTCTTCTACTTTTGGATGAAACAAAACTGGAAGCTTTTCAAGAATTTCAAATTTTTGAGTAAATTTTTTGATGATTCAAAGCTTCTTGAATAGTCATTATTGATACTTCAAAATCAAAATGTCACTATAAGAAAACTGAAAAAAAATAATGAGCTGATAATAATAATAATACGAGGGCTGTTTTTTAAGTAAGATTCGCTTGTTTTAAAAAAATAACGACAATATTTTGTCTCAAAAAACCTTTATTTTAGGATTCTACGTACTTTTGCCTACTTTTTCACATAGTTGCCGAATTTATTGACGCACTTGTCATACCTTAGAATGAAGTTTTGAAAACCCTCTTCAAAGAAGTCTGCCGCCTAGTCGGACAGTCAAGAGTTCACGGCCGCTTTTACTTCTTCGTTGTCAGATTCCCGACCAGACTGTGTTTGAGGTACCGGAAAAGGTGGAAATCACTTGGAGAAAGATTGGGGATGTATGGTGCATGGTCCAAAAACTCCCAGCCAAAAGATTCGATTAACTCTCGAGTCTTTCAAGAAGTGTGAGGCTTTGCGTTGTCGTGGAGGAGCAAAACACCTTTTGGCAGCATGCCATGCCGTTTCTTTTGCAATGCTCTTCGGAGCTTCCATATAGTTGCGCAGTAGGCACCTTAGTTGATTGTTGTTCCTTGTGCCATAAAGTCCACCAGCAAAACACCGCGCCAGTCCCAGAGCACTGTTGCCATAATCTGGCGCTTTGACGGCGTTTGTTTGGCTTTGACCTTGATGGGAGAGGATGTGTGTCGCCATTAAAAAGACTGTTGCTTTGATTTCTGGGTGATATGGGATACCCATGTTTCATCTCCAGTAACGATTCGACTCAACAAGTCATCTACTTCTTCCTTATAACGAATAAAAGAAGTCCAATGAAATGGCAAACCGCTTTGTGTTCCAATGTGAGTAGTCTGAGTACCCACCGAGAAGATAATTTCTTAAAGTTGAGGTCTTCAGTCACAATTTTCTACACCACCAACCGAGAAAGGTCGGAAAATTCAAATGAATGAGTGGTTATCGTGAATCTCCTGTTCTCACGAATTTTTGTTTCAACTGCTTGCCTCAAATCATCAGTGATTAATAAGGCCGGACTGAGCTTTCTTCACTATGGACGTTTGTTCACCCACCTTTAAACTTCCTGACCCCTTTTCGAACTTAACTGTTACTCATTGCTTCTGTGCTATAAACTTATTTTATCTGGCAGTGAATGTTTGCAGCCGACATGTTTCTTGCAGTCAAAAAACGGATAACAGACTGTTTCTCACACTTGGCGGGCGATTCAATTACCTTTAGCAATTTAAAGACGCACAGTGAATCTTGCACGACTGCTACAGAGCTGGAAATGGTGAAGGTGTGATCATAAAGAATGGCGGTTTGTGACACAGAGATTAATTGCGGCGCATCTGTGAACTAGGGAAATATACGTGCCAGCGGACCTTACTTTAAAAGTAGCCCTCGTATGAATACGAGTCTGCCAATATGAGCAAGGTAATTTATTCAATTTCTTTTTCTCAGTATCATTTATGATTCTGAATAATATACCAGGTGTCCACAATTAAACGACCCTACTTCAAAATTGTCTACAGGCGAAACTATTGTTCAGAAAGTTGTAAAATGTTGTGTATGACATAAAGAAGATATGTGTGTGGGAATTTGTTTGAGCGAATAAAAAAAATTAGTTCAAAATTTCGCCAGTAGAGGGCGCTTTTGAATGAAGGCCATCCACAGGACACGGTAACACAATAACTGATACTCATTAAAAACACAATCTCTAAAATGAACTGCAAATTTTAATTAAGCTTCTTCGATGACTAATTTTCAAAGGATTTACACGAAGGAAGACGAAAATATGCAAATTTTTTCGACGTCACACAGCAACTGTTATAAAAGCAATAAACTTTCATGGAAGATTAGTTTATTTTCATTGTGCTCGGTATTGCTAATCAGAATGTCATTATGTATACCAGATCGAGCGTTGTTAGCAAAGTTATTCTATCAAAACGATAATTCCGCAATAGTTGCTCTACGGAAATTTCGGACATTAAAGGGGTTTCAAAAAGGTCCATTGACTGCTAAAATCTTCGATTGATGGTAACCAAATTTGAAGAAACAGGATCGTTGAATGTTCGTTCTGGAAGAGGAAAAAAAACTGTTTCTGCGGAAGCAATAGAGAAAGTAGCACTTCAGGTGGAAGAGGACAAATCATCCAACGTGCTGGCTAGTACAAGTGTTCGCCGTGTGGCAGAAGCATTGGATCTGCCTCGTTCAACTGTCCAGAAGATCATGCGAAACATCCTCCGTTACTATCCATACAAGCTTCAATTTGTGCAGGGATTGCTTCCACATGATTTCGAGACTGTACATCTGTTCTCACTGCACTTTCTTGCTCGTTTGGCAGTTGATCCAGAATGACATTGGAATATCCTCTGGACAGACGAAGCCCACTTTCATTTGGATGGTTCGGTGAATACTCACAACTGCCGAATTTGGGAAACAGACAATCCGCATTCCACCTTACGAGTTCCGCTACACTCACCAAAAGTAACGGTGTGGTGTGGGTTTTCCGCGTCTTTCATTATTGGCCCGTATTTTTTCGAGGAATTAGGTGCTGGAGATCCAGTAACATGTTCTATCACTGGACAGCGATATGCATCGTTATTACGGAATAAAATTATTCCAGATCTGCAAGCACGTCAGTGCCTTTCACGCACAATTTTTATGCAAGATGGAGCTCCTCTACACATTACAAGTTGTGTTACAAACGTTCTCAAACATCACTTCACAGAAGAACGTGTGATCAGCCGCCAATTTCGTCATATGTGGCCTCCTCGATCGCCTGACCTCAATCCATGCGATTTTTGGCTTTGGGGCCATTTAAAACAGCTGGTAAGTTGTGATCGATCAAACACTTTACCTGATCTCAAAGACAGTATTTCACGACATGTTCTTAACATTTCCCAGAACACACTGCGGTCAACGGTGGAGCATGCTATCTTAAGATTTCAAATAGTAGGTGAAAACGATGGTCATCATGTTGAGCATTTATTGTTGTAACAAAATTTATAAACTGTTATAAATGTATGCTAAATATGAACTCCATTAAAAACGCCCTTTAGTGGTGAAATTTTGAACTAATTATTTTATTCGCTGAAACAAATTCCCATCCCTTCTTTATGTCGTAGACAACATTTTACAACTTTCTGAACAATAGTTTCGTCTGTAGACAATTTTGAAGTAGGGTCGTTTAATTGTGGACACCTGGTATATGAGAATTTGAAGTATAAATTTAGACTATTTTGTTTCAAAATTTGACGCATTTTAATTAAAACGTTGAAACAGTATTTTAGTGTTTGAGAATTACTCTGTTATTGAAGAAAATTTTTTTAAAAATTTTACCTGTTCCCTTATGATATATACATTAAGGGAAGAATGTTGAAGTTTAAATAATTACAATATGTTGAACTATTACTTGAACATTCTTTCAAAACTTTTATTTACTGAATGTATTTTTAGTAAAATACATATCTGATACATAGGTATCATGTTTTAAATTTTGAATGAAAGTGAAAAATACATACATTTTGAGTATATATTAAATTTAAATTTAAATGCATTCATGGATGATTCTGAATATTTTGTTTAAAAATTCATTTGTTAAAAAAAAACTGGTAATGCTTAATGATTTCCCAAATTTGCAGAGTTCAAACACAGGCAGAACAAGCAAAATAAATCTAATGTGTATTTTCACTTTTTGGCATAAATGGAGACGGGCAAAATTATGAAGACTAAGAAAATTTTCAGGATTTTACCTAGAATTTTTGATTTCGAAGAATGAAAGCAAAAAGTAAAGGAAAAAAAAATATTACACCCTTAACTGCAGTTTGTAATTTATTTCAATTATAATTCTATTCTGACTTAGAAAACTGTACCAACAGCCTTCTATAAGCAATACATGGTACTAAACAGTGTGTAGATTTGTTTTGGAATTCGAAATCCCCAATAAAAGTGAATAAGAAAATTTGGGACAGTTAACAATCCCGTTAACAATCCCAGTCAAAACAAATCCCTTCTTGAATGCACAATGTTGGCTGATGCATCGCAATATTTAATACTTTTGGGAGAAAAACATTCTCTCGGGACGAACAATATGCTTATATTTCAATAAAAGAATCACCTTTGGAAATCTAAAAGAACTCTACCATTGTAAACGACTCACCACCAACTTTTTCTTGTTGATGGGGAAACAAGCAATTAATCCTTTTCAGGCTAATGGGTTGAAATATATTGTGTTGATTTAATCAAACCTTTTCTTTCTAACACAGCGGGGAAATATTTAGGTCTGACACGGAGGATGTATTCGAATTATATTAGAGAGGAAGCAGAGATCACAAATCCTGTTAACAGAGTTTTGTTAGGGAAGAAATTTTTAACTGGGCTTATTTTAACCCTAATTGGCTAAATCATTAGAATTTTTTAAACTGGAAACAAATGAAAAACTCTTGAAAGAAGAATTATCTAATAAAATTAAAGGTGTTCAAGTGCATAATTTAATAAAATCCAGACGCTTTAAGCCTCCTGAAAAATATTTTTTTGTCTAGTAAAGATTTAGGGCATGAAATTCTCCTGAGGTTTCATCCTTATTTCGGTTATGTGATTAATATTACGCCTGATTCCTGAAAAAAGAGATGACTTTTAGGTCATTGTAAAACCATCTGTAGTTTTAAGAAAAATAATCAATGAAAACATTCTAAATAACATTTTTATAAGAATTTCGATGATCATGGATGCAGGAATGAGAACCATGGAAAGAGTGTCATGGATTTCAACAATTAGCCCCTGTACCTGCTGACTGCCCGAATATCCTAACGATTCTACGACGACATTTAATCGCAAACTTACTAATTCTTCCATTATTATTGTTTGAACAATTTCATAAATATCAAGACAGTTCCCTAAAAATTCGCTAAAAGCTTGTAAGTTTTAATAACTTACGCTACAGATGCACTTTGAGACCCTGATTATTTATCGTCATTATTAATTAAAACAAAACGCGAAGCTCTGTATCCCCACCTTTATGTGACTCACATATAACATTTTTTTTGTTTTGAAGATTTCATTGAAATTCAAGACATTACACTACCCACCAAAATTCAAGTACTTAAAAAACTTACCATCAATTGTTGATTTATTGGTATGGAAATTTTACTACAGATTGAGTTTGCGTTTGGTAAAAAAATGTATCCACTTTTGCCACAAAGTTGATGACAGCATTTTAGTAAGCATTAGCTAAGGTATTTGATGAAACAACCTCTTCTCTTCCTTACATTGTACGTTTTGAAATTCTTAAGGCAATCCGAAATCTTGTAGATAATTACAAACTTCACAAAGCTAAAGCTACCAAACCTAAGATAGCCATGCTACTTAACGATGAAATCCATTGGCTCAAACTTCACGTCAGTTCCCCTTTTTAGAACAAAAAATTTAATAATGATTTAATGATCAGAAATTAAAGCCTAATTATTCTTATTGTGCTTTTACAAAAGTTTTGAATTAAAAGAAACAGAGTGCAGGCTTTGTGCTCATTATAAAAAAATAACAAAAACAAAGTGTTAAAAGATGAAATTTCCTCTACCAATTAATAGCAGAAGCTTTATAAGCACTTGAATATTCTTAACTTTTAATTTCTCTTGACTTTAAGAACTGTTTTTTTATGTATGTACCCAAATAGTACTAAATTAACTTTTTGTAAATCACGAGGGGCAATAGAAATTTTGATTGTCAAATGATTGCCATTTGGAGTGTCAAATAATTACAACGTTTATCAATTTTTTTACTTACAGTGTATTTACAATCGGTATATAATACACTGCACAATAATGTTCTAATACAAAAATATTCAATTATTTACAAGCATAATTTTTTAATTAAATACCAAATTAAAACTGAGGATCTACACAAATTGTACCTTTTAATATTCCTCATTCTGAAAATGTGGTCGAAGAAGTTATAGCCAACTTCATACCTTGTACCCTCCTCTCACGAAAAACTATTAAACATGAATAATTACTTCACCTAATTTCAAAAAGAGATAAAACCTCTCGATTGTTATTACGGTGATTTTTGGGGGCCTTGTTATCCCCTAAAAACTGTTATAAATATATTTTCAATGTAACATTGATATGTTCCTAATATTGTTAAGATTTACTTAAGTAAGAAAAGCATCCTTTGAAGAAGTCCTTTGAAAATAAAATCATTCACAGGATATTACTTTACTTCCACAAAATATCAAAATTTTAGGCAAAAACAATGAATCGAACACATTTAAATCAGTACTAGTGTACCTCATGGAAATGATTAGGTTGAACGTTTCACGAAATAGTTATTCCTGTCCTGATCAATTTAACTCTATCAACGATCCTCATGAATTGTTCAAATATGTACCACCCCTACAACGCATTGTGAATATAGTACACCAGTGCTTCTCAAAGTTGCAACATTCACGACCCAATATTCAATCCTAATTTTCTCTCTCATTGCGCCTTCCTCCCATTCAAGAACAATGTACTGAATTAAATTTACTACACTTTGACGCTAAAACTAAGATACGACTTTAAACTCTTAAGCCCCCGTGTATATAAACGTCTCGCTAAACCAAAGCGTTTATTTCTCCAGACGTATATATACGTCTTTCGAAAGTACGATCATTTCAGTGCACTGCTATCCGTAAAATTATTTCGCAGATTTTGGAATGCAATAAAATGACCCTTACAATGTTTGCGAAGGATTTACTATTTCCAGATTATTTTTGCTTCTTTATTCCTCCCCCTCTCCTCCAATACTTCACGTATGCGGGCCTACGAGGAAAACGGTTGGAATTTGGAAGCTAATCATGAAACCTTTGATCGGCAGTCAAGATTTAGTTATAAACCGTACAAAAATTATCAAGATACAAGTGTTAATTTTTGTTCTAAATTATATATATGATAAGCCCATGAGGTCACTGGTAATTAATAAACTTGTTTTAAACTTAGTATTGCTAAATTAAGTATAAAATACATTGTGTAGCACTGATGCATTTATAAGTGTATTATATCAGTGTAAATGTGTATTTTATTTTTTATTATGTCAGAATGTATTTTGTTTGTTCACATTTTCAATAAATTAATAATTTTTTTCAAATAATCGTTTGTTCTCGACTTTTCAATATGCTCACGCCCCCCCTTGTATAGTCATCACGTCCCCCAATGGGGTGCGCCCCACAGTTTGAGAAACGCTGTAGTACACACAGCACTAGTTTTAAACCTCTACAACTTTTAATCAGTCTGAAAAAGAAAACAAAAAGAACGTGTTGAGATTACAAATTTTCTTGAAGACGAATGCTATCAAACATGTATTCAAAATAAAGAAATTGAAGTGATGAGGCCAAAGAAATCAAAAACACATTGAGAAAACATGTAACTATATAAACCAGCTTGTGTAAATATTTTATTTAACTAGGAGAATAAGTTTTCATACAACGTACACAACTTGAAACTGTACCAAAGAGCTCAATACAATATATTTGTTACCTTATGGTAATGATCACTATGAAGTTCACTAGTTATAGAACTTCACGAAGGGCCAAACTTAACATCATCTGCTATATACACTTTAAAAAGAAAGTGCACAAACTGACCGCTTGGAATTGTATTGACTTAATGTCACTTTTTTGTTTCTTTTCTTTGCTACTCCATGAGTATATGGAGTTCTTCGTTTACTCAAGCGAAGGCGTTGTCCCTGGACATCATAAAAATCCTGACACGCAGAATGAAGCTATCAGTTGGAAAAGATAATTTCTTACGTCAGTTGACTTTTCGCCATCAAGCTGCGTTTTTGTAACTTCTTAAATTGCGATAAAGTGTATATTAAAGCTCTTACTTCCAATTAATCTAATGTTAATATCTCTTAAATTTCGTTCGACTTTGTATTTTTTAATGCTTAATTAAATCTTCCTCAAATACATGCTGTCTCATTAATTATAGCCTTCTCTAATCGTATATTTGCAATTATTCTTTGAGAGTTATCCACTTATCACACATTGCATGACTATTATATATATACAAAATAAGTTAAAGGGTTAATTAATTAATGTATATCGTCCGAATACTTTAGGAGGACTACGATTTAGTTATTTCTTTTACTATTTTTTTTTGTTTCATCTTAGTATTCAATAAGATTATGATGCTTTTCGAAGAGGTTCGGAACTATAAAAGAGTTAATTAAACAGAAATGGAAACTAAATGCGAATTAAAGCTAGCTTAATTCTCCAGATAGAAAATTAATCATAATTCGGCGCGAACCCCACTTATCCCTTGTGTGGTCCTGTAAAACGAAAAACAATCACACTTACTCATAACTTCCCTCCTAAAAATGCATTTGGGAAAGTAATTCATGTATTAAGCTAGAAGAAAGTATATAAATCGGGTGTAAGCAAATTTACATAAATAATTATGAAAAAATATATGGACTCTACACAATATATATACATATATATATATATATATATATATATATATATATATATATATATATATATATATATATATATAAAGGCAAAGAAACAATCTAAAGTGAGCTTAATAATTTTATGTTAATTGTAAAAATTATATAACTATAATTTAGTTAACTGCAATATTTCTTTTCAGAAAAATCAAGACGAAAATAATTTTATCTCAGGTAATGTTTTTTAATTGTATTTAAACGTTAATTCAGAACACAGAATTAATAATTAAATTTTAGCTAGAACACACCTCGTTGCCTAACTAATTATTTACTACAGGTGACTAATAGTTTATAACGATTTAGCTCTAGATTGTGAATCCTATGAATAATATATTTTCTAAAATTATGATATATATATCTTGAAAAATTAACTTTATTTCATGAACAATGTCTAAATTTTTTCATTCTAAAAATGAATAGTTAACTTATTATTGTTTTACTAGTTAAATAGCGAAACAGACTTTTCTCCTGTGCATTAAAATGCATGCAAAAAAATACGTTTCTAAATAATCTTTTTAAAATTTCAAAATTAATTATTTCAGTGTTTTAGTTAAAACTAATTTAGTTTCTAATTAATATCTTATTATTTGTTGAAACCTCTCATTCACATATTAATGAGATGTTTTAAAATAATGAAAATAAATTTTAAACATTATATACTTCCGAATTTATAATACGTAGTAGCTATATGGTCTTAAAAATGAAGGATTAAAAGGGAATATTTGTTGAAAAGTAACCACTCTATGTTAAGAGTAATATTTAAATAAGACACATATTTTGTTATGGGAAGGATTAAGGTATCCGATTATTTATCGACCCACTGCATTAAGGAGGAAAAGCTGAATTGACCTTGCCCCACCCCGGAATAAAACCTGGACCTATGGTGGGGAAGCGCCATACACCACCACCCGACCACTGGGCCAGCTTAAAAGACTACGAAGGAAATATAAATAAGTAAAATATATTCAGCTTTTTCTTGTTCTGTTATAGTATAAAGTTTAGTTTTGGCTTCTATTTAGGGATTATATTAATTCATTTTTTATTTCTTTCCCATAAAATCTGCAGCTGACCATTAGGTTTAAAGGGTACCTGATTTTCCCTATCATCGGTTAGCTTGAACTGATGTTTGTCCAAAACCAACCACCTTACTATGAGATATGGGAAATAACTTTCTGCTGTCAGTATGATAGTTCTACATTGAGATCAGGAAGGCTGTAGTGAACGGCCGATGCCATCCGTTGGTGTAAGAGGGATGATTGAGGTCAGAAGGAAGACAAGAAACACATAGTCAATACAAATTCTATTTATTAACAATTTACAATAACAACACAAATTCAACAACCCAAGTTAAGAAATGCACCATCTGATTAATATGGGGAGCAATATAGCGAGGTAGACGAGATACTAGAAGATATAGTAATAATAGTATAGTAATAATCACTTACACTTAGCACGTCCAGGAAATACACCTACTTACATTTGCAGATTATTTCTAAAGTAATCTAATTCAAATAGACTTGAATCTGCTTTAACAGCTCATTGACCAAATCGCCAATCTTAATATTAATTAAATTATCTACGAAGCGCTTTCGCCTTGCTATACGTTAATTACTACTTGCAATCCTGTTAGCTTCTAACATCTCTCTCTTTCGAGCTTGAAAGTGAATCTTTATATACAAGCCTTGCTTTGCATAATCACATCTTCTTCGGAGGGGAAGTTTTCAATAGAATAATATTTAAAAACCCGTTATTTCCCAATAAGATTAGTTGGAAGAACGCGAATAAACCCGCTCCATGGTTGCAGAAGGATCATGGTCACGAACCGAGGCCAGAGTGCTTTGCGTCTGATTCCTGGTGCCACTGAAGACCCACCGTAAAGAGGTGGCACATAAAATCTCTGGAGGCTCAATGTGGTGTCGTTGATGGGGGGTGCTTTCTTCGTCACTTGAGCGTGGTTCAGTTTAGGGAGTCCGTCTCCACTAACTCTCGTGTTTGCTTTATAGCCCGGTGTTAAAATATCTATTGGGCCCACTCATATTGGGTACCAGATTTGCACCCCCTCTTTGTAAAGACAGACTAAACATTTCTCAGTGTTATTTAAGAGCTTCATCTGGATAGTTCTTACAAAAATATCAGTGTATTTTAAGTACTTTTTCCTTAAAAAATATTGTTTAGCATAATGGGGATATTTGGTAAGTGGAATACGAATCAAATTACTTGTACACATTTGTTATTTTATTGAAAAAATTTCATTCACCCTGCTCAGAAAATGATGAGGTTTTTCTTAATCAAGAGTATTTCGCCAAAACTTATATTATGGTTTTTATTGCACTATTTATTTATTTCAATGCTGTTTATTTAGGGGTTTGGCCAATAAACATGAAACAAACAACCTTTCAGAATCCAATCCAAAATAATGTCATCCTTAGTCTTACCTATGAAAACAATAATATCTAGTATACACTATTCCTATTATTAAAAATCATTTTAATATTAATTATGTATCTGTTTCAAAACAGCAGAATTCGCTGAAAATAAAATACATTCATTCTGAGCTCAATGGGTTGTTAAGAACACCCGTATTAGCTATAGGTTAATATTTACTACAACTAAATTATATCTGCAATTATAATTTCTTTGTTGTTATATTGCGACCTGTATATTTCTGTTCTTTTTTTTTTACTATACCTTTTTTTAAATCGTATTTTAAAACATTATTCATGCAATCATTTCGGAATACATTTTGAAGATTTCCCTTCGTCATTTAATTTAAAGGAATGAGCGCTGTGGATTTCGCCTTAAGGAGAATTCTGGGTCAGCAATACGCGCGAGGTCTCTAATATTCAAATGGGCTGAGAAGGATTAGAATTGGTATTAGAGAGTGCGCCTGCTTAACGACGTCGAATGCAGCTTTAGCTTCTCGACAAAGAGCACCTTGACCGATCGGTTGGACATAATGTTAGGAGAGGGAGTGTTAGACTGTCACTGATTCAATCTATTCTCCCCAAACGGGTATTTACACAGATTCTGCTCATTTAATGCGATACGGATAGAAAGTCATTGGGGAGGTTACCAAAATACAGATGAAGCCCTTTTGTTCTTTTGATAGATATTGGAGGTAAATAACGGAAATTATTCTCTTAATGGTCTTACAAGACGAAGGAGTCTTTCTTGTAGAAAACAAAGTTCTTAAGGCTATAAAAGATTTGCCCTGAATATAACTTACTACATATGAAAAAAAATTATTCAGGCAAAGAGTAGTCTCTTCATGTAGATCTTTCTTATTCTCAATGATTTTGATCAATGACATTTATATGCATTTTCATTTAGGAAGTTATTTAAAAATACTCAATAGTATTCAAAATTACTGTCCTACTGATATTATCCAGATAAATTGAATTAAAAGCTAAAATATTCTATTTGAAATACTATAAAAACAATATATATGTAATTGAATATGTAAACAATACGTAAATTCATAATAATACGAGAGCGCAGAGCAGAAATTCTACATTTACTTGTATGCATATATAATAATACAGTAACATACCCTATTACCCAATTTAAAATCTAATCCTTGCCATTTTTGTAGTGTTCAATTTGTAAAAACGAGTTCCAGGTGATCTCCAAATGAAATTACTCCTTCAATAGTTTTCAACGTTAAACATGGACTCATCAATAAAGGAACAACCCTTCAGTGATCATGCGTCCAGTGGACATGTTGACGTGTCCACGGCAAACATTTCCACCTATGACGTGACGTGAGTGGGACCCAAATGGCTGATCGACTCATGTAAAGACCACGGTCGTGAAGCCTTCAAGTCGCGATTGACCTTGATACCAACCTTCCGGAGCTTGCAGTGAGGGAGAATTTGATTTCAGCTGGAGAGATAGTTTTATTCCTTCGTAATCATTATCAACGGTCTATGCACGCGTGGTAACAATCGGCCGTTATTCGCTCAACCTCCTGGTTAGAAATTATTGACAGTCTATGAATCACAGATAGACACACATTCAGCCATCTAGCCACTTATATCTGACTGTTTTCTACCTCTGCTCTCTCAATGACTCACCATTGCAGTTTATCGGTCAACTAATGGTTGGAGGTCTCATTGGTATAATTTCCCTATATCAGATTTCTAATCTCAGACACGCCAAGACAATTGTCGCCTTGATCTGAGACATCCATTTTAATCATCCTCATAATTTACGTACCCCGACCGCATCACCACTCTTTTGCATAATGTATTATCGTTCAGCTTCTTTTACTTACCAACATGTTTAAATTTAATTGGGATTGGCTTATTTGGGTGCAAGTTGCTGCTATTATTGTGATTTTTCCTTATTTGACGATGTCCAGTGTATGTCATTAATCTAGTGTGAGATGTTTGTTTTCTGTGTGGAAAGTTGCTCGGAGATAAAATCCAGGTTTATCGCAATACTTGAATATAAATTTAGCATCAAATTTACATTCAAATAATTCATTGATCGAGACACTATTTCTTTAATTTTTCATTAAGTCATTTTATATTTCTTTCTCTTTAGGAATGTTTTTCATATTTGGCATTTCATAATCAAATGACATAAGAAGTTAGTCTCGTACGCTTAACTGAAAACTTTAGAAAATTACTTTAGAAAATTTTAAAAATTTGCATAAAAGAATATAAGAGTAATTTCTTTTTAAATGCGTGTATTTTTATCTAGTTCGAAATGTTCTGAATTTTACACCTACTCTGTCATAATCTTAGTAAAAATTATATTTGCTTTATTTCTGAACAAATTTTTTCGTATAGTTTTGCAAATATGCTACATATTTATAGTATTTTAAAAATTGTAAGAGTGGAAAATCTCTAAAAGACATTGAAAAGAATAATAAAACAAAGCATTTTGTTGTCCAAGCCTAGGGAAACATGTTTTCAAATTTTTTAAATATAGTGTGAAAATTTGTCCAAAATCAATTGAATCCTTTATTCAAGTCAAACAAAAGAAAGCGGAGTTCCTTGATCAAAACAGGAAAAAAAAGTGCCCACGTCGCCGCGCTAGAAACAATGCGGAGGCTCTCGTGAAAGAAATTTCATTGTTTCGCTGATTTGGTAGCTCACAAATTCAATAAAGGGGGCGCGGGGAAAGGAAATTTTACTCTAAAGAAACGATTTTGTTCTTTTTCTCAATTCCTTATTCAATATGATTTACGAAATGCATGGATTTTCAACCAGACGAAATTCTGAACTGGCCATTGGAAACTTCAGAAGTATTTTAGATTTCCTAGAAAAAAGAGAAGCGGTAAATTTCTGAAATATTCGTAGTAAAAATCCCCAAGAAAGTTATGTACCTCAAATATGAGGAAGACAAAAATTTTACGGATTGTAATATTTATGAGACGTCTAATTAATGTGCATTTGTTCTGTTTCTGTTTAAAATTTTAGTTGCTTTTGTGAAAGTTGTGAAAGTTCTCTAAAGCATTTGTTAACAAAGAAAAAAAAATGCCCAATACTCCTTTAGAAAAGCGTGATGGGGACCAGATTTTTTTGGTACACACTTGATACCATATCTTAACCTTTTATTTTCATGCAATTTCCAATTAACTTTGCAGTTGTACTGGAGTCTTTCTTCATGCACAATTTTACTTTATAAGTGTCTTTCTTGTATGAAACTGGAATTTATTGATAAAATATTGATTCGAAATTTTTTTTTTCGTACTACTAAGAGTTTGCTTTAGCATTACTTCAAAAGTTTTTATGTCATGTAACTTTCCGTTACAAACAAATCTCGTATCCATTTTGAATATTTTAGAAAATTCTTATTTTTTTTAAAATTATTCTTTCTCAAGACGATTTTTTTTACGTAGAAGTATAAAAAAAATCGTCCGTTCTCAATTGCAGTCAATTAAATAAAGTCATGCTTCATGATTTGCCATGACAAACTTTCATCAATCTCCAACATAACTTTCTACAGTTTGTTTTTCTTCCATTAATATGTTCGAAGAAAATGTATTTAAACATTAGATTTAGACCTTTTTTTTGTGTGTACTTTACATATTGATAAATTTCCTTATTTATCATTTATATGTCATTTAAATCTCATTACATTGCGTTTTTGATAGTAATCTTTCATACTTGAAGACACTGATATTTAGATTTCGGATAGATTTAGTATTAAACTTTTTAAGCTTTTACTTTTATTTTAAAAAAGATAAATTATCGTTTTCATAGAATAATACATCCGCTATTGTTACGGTGTTTGGTAGTTTGTTGGTATGGATATTCTCCTTGGTACCCGCGGGTCACTAACCTTTTAAGATCTGTAGTTTTTAAGGAGTTATTTTTTTAAAAAAAGTTGTGTGTGTGTGTTGCCTCCGACGTACGACTGGAGTTTCTTCTTTAAGTATGGCTGTTTTTGATTATATAGTAGGCAAACAGGGTAAATAAGCACATCTCATACAATTTATATTTTTTTATATTGATTAGGTAAAATAATATATATATATATATATATATATATAATCCAATATAAAAAAAAATTTCAATATATAATCATATACATATACATACACATATATATAAATTTATACATATATATACATATACACAAATATATAAACAAAAATATAAAAATAAACATATAGTTATATACCTAAGATAACTGAAAATAGGAAGAAGGCACATAGTATAAAGACAAATTCCTGGCCTTAGGAACCAGGATTAAAGGTTTAAACAAGTTTTGCGGTGCCAACCTTCACCTGTAATTTGTCATACTATGTACCAAGAGGAAAGGAAAGAGTTATATCTGTAGAATTTAAATATTAAAAAATCATTAAACTAAATAACATAGGAACATAAACATAACCTACTAATTCGGAGTAAAAACGATGGCCAAGAGTGCAGTAACGTGTTCCCGCCAAATAGGGGTGAGAGCAGAACCGCATAAAATTAATTGCGATACGATAGAAGAAGCGATTAATTGCGATACGATATACGATAATAAGAAATATATATATATATATATATATATATATATATATATATATATATATATATATATATATTTTTCATTTCTCCATAATTTTGTTCTTCATGTTCAGCTTTTATATTTTTATTACGCTATTTCTTGTTATGTTCTTTATCTATTATTTCTTGTTTTTGATATATAATACATATTTCTTTTATATATATTTTATGCATTCATTTGGCTACTTTGCGCCTATCTATGTATAAATCTATTTACTAATGAGATTGTTCAGTTATGGATGTAGTCAATATACTGTATGTTTGCTTATAGCGAATTTTGAAATCGCCATTAGATTCAAAATCTTGTCTATGAATGTTTTTCTTTTATTAAGTTTAATTAGGCTTTGTTCTTTTTCCTTGTGTGTTTTTCTTATTTATATAAAAATATTATGCCAACTTCTGATTTTGTGCCTATAAAGTAATCGTGGATATGTTATCTGTGAGTGCATTAGATTTTTTGGATTTATTGCTCATTGTTTCACTTTATATTAATGTGATTGAAAAAATTTTTGCTAATGATATTTTATTTGGGTCTTTTCAATGTACCTTTAACTTTTAAATAACTATGAATTTTAAAAATAACAAGTTTTATGCGACTGGCAATTTGTTATACCAGGGTATGACATTGCTCGGTGGTACAGTATAATGATATCTGTACCATCGTCATCCATTTACCATTTTATGAGCCCTTATATAGAGATTTTGTATATATTTAGGTATGGCTTTAGATAGTTGTGGAGATGGGCACAAAGGTTCTGAGTTGGCATATAAAAAAACTATAATTTTTTTTAAAAATACAAAAAAATGTGAGAATTGTTTTGATAATCAGAATTTCTTTGCTTTCCCTTCTGTATCTAAACATTGTCGTGTTAGAATTCTTAAAACTCGAATTTTTTGGAAATCTAAATATAAGAATTTATCTCGTACAGCAAAACGAAATATTCATGTTTTCGATTGTATAGATAAAAATCAAAGAGATAAGGGTTTTAGTAACATATTAGAAACTAGATTTTTCAGAGATAATCATGCTTTAAAACTAAAATTTAGATCTTGCACTGATAAAAGATGCAAGGCGTGTGGCATGATGAGTGGAGAACAGTTGGATATGGATGCAGGTTATATATTTTGTAAGACTTTTAACTGTGTTTACAAAATGACATGCAACATATGTAAATTCGCTTACATAGGTCAGACTTCAAACACTATCAATATTAGATTAAATCAACATAGGTCTGATACAAGGAAATTTGATTGCAACAAAAACCAGGCTAAGATTGAGATAGGACATTTTCATAAACATGGATTCAATAACATAACTGTACATATACTTAGAATAGTGCCAAATATTAAACAAAGATTATGGTTCGAAAACTTTTTATAGATTCATTTAGATCATATTATCCTTATGGTTTGAATGTTATATGGAAAGGTGAAAGTGTCTTATTAGCTTTTAAACAAAAATCCGATATATTTATATATTCCAAATTTTGATAAATTTATTGATAATAATAATAATATTCGTTTAGCGAGAATTTCAAAAGCTAAACGCAGAAAAAGAGTTACTAGAGACATGTCAACCCTCAAGAATTCTATGTTAGAATTAGCTGTTAAATTTGATGATAACTAAAACACAGGCTTAATTAAATAGTTTATGTTTGGCATGAATAAAACTGAAATTAAAATTATGACAGATATTTTAAGCAGATATAAATCTCGAGATTCTCATGGTATGCATATGATTCGAGACCTTAATAACTATTTAGTACAAAAAATGAATATTAAATTAGATACAAGTGAAAATTACTCTACAGAATATTGTACATTATTATTTATGAATAAATCGTTTAAAAAATTAATTTTTCAAGTATATTTCAAAAAATATCAATCCTTTTTTCCTATTAAAAATATTATTATTAAAAGGCTTTCAAATACAACAAGAAATTTGGTAGATTTATATTTAATTATAATCAAATCTCGGAGCTCTAAGTTCAGAATCATGTAAATGCAATCTATATCGAGACTATATTGATGATTATCATCAGCACGTTATCACAGGAGACCTTAGCATCGTGAAAGATGATTTGTTAAGGGGGTCATTTCATGGAAAATCCATTAAAAAATCGATTTTTTCAATTTTGATTGAAACATAAAATACCATTCTTTTTCTTTCTAACGTTATGAAACAAATCATAAAGTATTTTTAATATTTTTTTTTTTCTAAGTTGTTTAAAATGTCAAACCCCAAAACCGGAATGCCACGCCCTTCAAATCAAAACAAAAGACACATGCTACAACAGCCTTATCAAATGATTTCATTGATTAAAAATGAATTTATTTTGATCAGCAGCTTATCAGGAAAGAAGTGTAAAAGTGAATAGTTGTAGATGTTTGTTGATTACATATTTTTAAGGTCTCTAAATGCAACGGATTATGCTATTTGTAAATATGTTTTCTATCAAAAACATTAATAAAACATTTTACAAAATAATTTTTTAAACTCAATTACAATAATAAAATGTTGAAAAACGAAAGAGTTTGAAAAAATGACAAAATTCAAACTTTTAATTTAAATGTTGATAAGTCAGACAATTTCAACATAAATAAATCAGCTTTAAAATCTAACCAAGGTAAGTTTAATAAAAGCCCTATGTTTCTTTTTTTAGTATCACTAATGTTTCTGTGAAATTCTGACATTGTACTGTTCTTTTGTGCTTTGAAACAATATTCTTCTTCAAAAAATTAATGTACAAAAACCAATAATTAAAAATAATTTTAGTCGCCAAATCTAGGTTTGGCTACAAAATTGTTAATATGTTTGACTTTGTGGTTTTATTCAAACATTTTTTAATTCTACCAGATATTGACGATATGATTAAGGTTCTACAAAATTAATTTATGATAAATATGAATTTTATATGCTTCAATAAAAAAAAGAAAAATAGGATATTTTGTTAACGTCGTATTAATGCATTTTCATTACACAGTGGTTTTTTGATTCAGAATACTTTATAAACAGATCAAAGAAAGTAACCTCAGTGGTCCAGCTAGTAATTGTTTAGCGAACCTATATTTAATGGATTACATTTTTTGAAATCGATCATGTTGGTTAAATGATTCTTACTTAATTTATCGTTATATAGATGATATAATAATTTTTGGTAAAAATAGTGAATACAATTAACAGCGAGCAGAAATGTTCAAATAACAGCGATTACTACCCTGATTATCTCAAGTTACATTGTAAAAGTAGAATTCAACTCCAAAAGGTGGACTATTTTTGGATTTAGACTTGCATCTTATTAACAATAATGATAGTACACAATTTTGACAAAAGAGATTCGTTTAAGATCCATATAATTAAAATTCCCGTATGGAATAAACAAAACTTCACATATATAACTCAGCATGATAAAATCAAATATTATTTTGAATTTTTATTTAGAAATGATAACTTAACTACCCACAAAATAGATAAATAGAACAATAATATAAAATTTTTTCAATGTTTTAGACAAAAATACCACAAAGCTTTTAATTTCTTAAGAACTTATATTCATCAAAAAACATAAACACATCTTGAGCTGACTTTTAAACCAGCCAGCAAAACCAGTATAAAATGACGACAATCAAATATGGTAAAATTTCAAATTGTCAGCATGTTAGTTGTCTTGCTGTAATTTGATTATGTCAACACACTCATAGATGTTTAAGATTTTTGGAAAAAATGTAATCTTGAACATCTTATGACATTCTTGACAACCAGACCAAATTGACTTTGCAAATTTATTTTTTGACAATTTACCAATTCAAATTTTACCATATTTGATTGTCGTCATTTTATAACTGTTTTTGCTGGCTGGTTTAAAAGTCAGCTCAAAAGATGTGTTTACGTATTTTCGAATTTTTTAACTTGGTCAATAATTGATTTTCTTTAATGGCAAGACGCTTGATTCTCTTCGTAAAAGCTTTGTG
Organism: Trichonephila clavipes; assembly: GCA_019973935.1. NCBI lineage: Eukaryota > Metazoa > Arthropoda > Arachnida > Araneae > Nephilidae > Trichonephila > Trichonephila clavipes. Next base: position 242,187 of record BMAU01003549.1, read on the forward strand.
AGTATAGAAATTTTGTTAAATTATTTTTTGAAAGATACTTTTCTTATGTAATTGTTTTAGCATTTTTCTACTTTTCTTACGTAATTATTTTGTGATTTTTCTGCATTAAGAGTTTGGGAGAGTTTGTTACATAATAGTAGTGAGTGGTTTTATCATGCTCTCTGAGTTATCCATACTCTGAAGTTTTGTTTATTTTATTTTATTTTATTTGGTTTTCCTACCGAGTTGCAAAGGGGGAAGGTTGGAGCCTTCAAACTAGTTTAACCCCACTTATTCGGTCCTAAGTCCGAAATTGCTTTCTGACTCGCTAGGTTCTTCTTTTTTGTAGTTTTTTTATTTCTCTATAATTTTTGTTCTACATGTTCAGCTTTTATATTTTTATTACGCTATTTCTTGTTATGTTCTTTATCTATTATTTCTTGTTTTTGATATATAATACATATTTCTTTTATATATATATATATATATTTTAAAAAATATATAAAAATAATATATATACTTTTTAAAAAATCATAAAAATAATAATCTTATAAAAATAAAATATAAAAGAAACACAAAAATTATATATTAATTTTTTTAAATAAGCTTGTGGCGCCATCTATTTAATAATTGTAGAATAAATTTGATATTGTCTAAATTTAAAAAAACATTACAAAACATAATAACAGTAAATAATTACAGTAATACAAATTGTATCATAAAAACCACTATAAATATAATTACAAAGAAAGTTAGCAGGGTATCCATGTTCAATACAGTGATTTAAAAATTTGTTAAGATTTAAAAAAAAATATTAGCTTTATCGCTAACTAATACATTATTGCGATAAATATAGTTAAAAATAATATTTCTATATATAGATATCGATAAATTAGAATTTCAGTAAGGCACTTTGATGATATTAAAATTAAAGGCATCTCTTTTATCATAAATATTATTATGTAGTTTCAAATCCTTAATATACAGTGATACATCTAGGTAATTTGTTTTGATTGGATTATTATTAATTTTAACTAAGTTTAAGTAGGACGGATAAAAATTAATAATGGGATTTAAATTATCATTTTTACCAAAAATAATATATTTTATATATATATATATATATATATATACATATATACATCAGTTATGCTACATAAATATATGTTTCTCATAGTATATAAGTGCATTATTAAGAAGGTTAATTTAATTCACTGTTAGTATCACTTTGTGTATTAATTACATTAATAGTCTCGACATTATTAATCACTGTGGTAAGAAGCTTGTGGTAACTGAAGTATGATATGTGAACATCGGTAGATTCACGAATCGTGAAAACATAGCTTGAATCCACTCAGTGTTCTAGCAGAAACAAAATCCAAATTAAGCTCTGATTTTAATTGTACTATTCTGAATCTTTCAGCTTAATCGATACCAGTATTAGAATCGCCACCAAGTATGAGTGGAAGTACATGATACTGTTTCTTCAGTAGCTTAGAACCACCTTCTGTATATGTTACAGTTCCCATTCATTACTATTATATATACAACAATAAATGCTCTTAGAATTTCAAATCTTCTCTCTCTCTCTCTCATTATTTACATTCACCATATAAGAAAAACATTCGAAATTAGAGAAATTCTTCAACATTTAGTTCTGTCCAGTGTTTCTTTCAATTATTTTCAAAAATTTATTTTTGTTTCTATAATGAAACAAAAATAAAATTTTCACGAACATTTTTTTTACTTGCCAAATCAGTTGATTTTCATTTGTTATAGTCAGCTTCATCATTTTGTGTAACCCATCAGCGGATGGTGATTTGGACAGCCAATTTTTGGCAGAATGGAGTGTAAGTCATTATACTCGAGAAAAAGTTATTTGACTCGAAAACCGGTTTTCGACGCCAATGACACCAGTAGACGAAACGACAATAAACGTAGTTTGTGATTTTTTTTAAAGTTTTAATTTTTTGAGCGCTTAATTTTTCGTTATACTTTCCAAATTGCACTCATTCGATAACAAACAACGGTAATATTTAAGCAAAAAAGGCACAATAAATAAATTAAAAAAATGCGCAAATTAATTCTTGTAAAAAGGGTATTAGATGAAAAACGCAGAAACTTTTTTAAAATCTGTAATTTGTAAGCAATTATTTCTATCTTTGGACAAAGCATGAATAATAATGTTTGACAAAAAGAAAAAAAAAGTTTCATGTGATTGTTTTTATACTTGACGAAGTTATTAAATGTTTGATTAGAATTTTGAGATTTTTTTGAAAAATCAAAGCAAAAAAATTTTGGCATTTTGTACTTTAAATAACTGAATCTAAAAGACCAAAGTATGGAATGTTTTAGTATAGACTATCGATTCATTACAATGATAAAAATCCGTACAGAATGATTGAAAAATTCTCTTTCATAAAAACACTTCGGTATTGTCTCATTTTAGAAAATATCGTAAAAATGGAAAGTATGGTTATTTTGTAAGAAAATTATACTATATCGTAACGATAAAAATGATCTTTCTGATTCTGTAATATTTTTTGTCTGATTTCGGTAAGAAAGAACGATCGTTATTTTAAAAACGAAGAAAATGTATAAATTCTTCTTTCTTTCTTCGAAAAGAGATTTAGCGCATGCTCAGAATCACCCGCAGCGTATTTTTGTTGACGCTATTTTAAAATTTCACTCCTCATAATATTTTCATTCCAAGGGCTTTATTGAAAATTTATTTTTAAGGAACATAAACTCCAATAAAAGTTCTAATGTGTCAATAGTTTATTAACAAAGATGATTCTTATCAAAATTTGAAATGAAAATCTCAAGTTAAGAAAA